>VZTE01005078.1:53778-76865 GCA_013397775.1 Eulacestoma nigropectus | reverse complement strand
AGGGCCGGCGATGAGCGTCCTGCTGCCCAATATGGCGGACTTCGACACGATCTACGAGCTGGAGGAGGAGGACGAGGAGGAGCAGGATGAGCCCGAGCCCGTGGTGCGGAGCCAGGAGCTGCCCCGGCCCCGCGACGCGCCCGATCCCGTAGCGGTACGGGGCGCCGGGCACATCACCGTGTAAGGAAGGAGCGGGGGCAGCGTGAGGGGCCGGTGTGGCGGGGCGGTGGAGCCGGGCGGGAGCGCCGGGAGGGGTGAGGGCAGCGGGAGCACCGTGCCCCGGCCCTGTCGGCCCCAGCCTCCCGCCCCGCGGGGCCGAGAGCCGCAGCCCTGCGCCCCCCTCACCTGCTCTGTGAGGGGAGCTGTGCATTTAACGTGGCTATTTTCCGGTAGCTCGAGGAAACCCCCAGTCGTGAATGAACAGCCGGAGTTGGCTGTTGGGTGCAGAGGCTGCAGCGCAGCCCTGGCAGCCCTCCCTGGTTGCTCCTCTTTATCCAAACAATTTGTTAGATAAGAAGCAAAGTCCACGCGATGCGAGGACGAACAGCCTGTTCAAACCATCTCGCTGTGACCCTTGTGTGCCACAGCTGAGCCAGGGAGCCCCCACGCTGCACTGCAGAGGAGGCTCCTGCCCGTGCTGTACTTTATCTGCTCCAAACTTCGTTGTGAGTTTGGTTTAGATTGAGTGTTTTTATCACTGGAACACAGCGTGAGCCAGAATGTTTGCTGCTCATTTAAGCAGTTGAACAGAAGATGAGCAAGCTGTGTTTCCTTATATGTAATGTTTACTCGTAGGAATTTTCGTAGTATTCCTGCTCCAGCGAGCTGAAGAATTAATAGAATCAAGTGCATCCTTAACAAGTTGTCGGTTGTCACATTAATTTTCATGGCAGGAGAGAGGTATTGAAATTTATGTATTGCAGAGACCCACCAAGCTTGTGTTGCTTTGGCTATGCCTTTGGATTGCATAAAATTCACATTTCTCTCTGTAAATAGGTGCAGTGTGATCTAACTCCCTGCAGCAAAAGCACTGGGTGGGGAAGGCTCTCCCATCCCATGGGAAGTACTGTTGGCTTTGATACTGTGTCCTCATGGAAGCCTGGATCAGGGTTGCATTGAGCTGGTGCCAGTGGGGAGTTGCTCTGCTGCACCGCAGTGCATTTGCTCGTGCAGATGGAATTTCTTTGTGTCCTCATCCCAAATGGCTCCTGGCCTGACTAAAGGAGAGGTGGAACACGAGCAAAATGCTCAGAATACCAAGTACTCATCTTATGAGTTACCTGATTTTAAGTGCTTAACTGGAAAAAACGTTACACACTTATCTGCTTTGCTTTCTGTGATGCTTTTTCTGTGTTATTGATGTTACTTACAGTTCCTTCTTGGCTCCAGCATCTTTTTGGGATGGGCAGGAGCTTCTCCAAGAACTAGTGATGTCTACATCAAAAAAAAGCACCCTTGTCAGTGATGTGGAAATCCTCAGCTAGCTACATGCCCTTGTAACCACCTGAGCTGAATCGCCATCCAGCTTATTCTCCCTTTCTCCCACCCCTCTCAGCTTTCTTCCTGTAACAGGACCTACCTGCATGCTAGGAGGCAGCTTTTATCAGCTCATGATGTATTTTTAAATCTCCTTATACTGATAAAAACAGTTAGTGGATGTTACCAATAAAATGCAAGTAAACCCTGGACACTGGAGTACATAGTCCTAATCTCCTATTAAATGGGAACTGTTTTGCTTCCCAAAGAGTTTGTGTGTTGGAACTCTGTCACTTTTTGATCACACAGATGCTGCTGCTTTTGAAATCAGTTGGCTGCAGAAGCAGCCTGCTCCAGTTACTGAAGGGAGAGACGTCATCCAGGAAAACCTGGGTTTGTTTTCTGAACCTGTCTGGAGCACTGCTAATAAAAATGTCCTGACAAGTCAGACGTTATTAAAAAAACAAAACCAGTTATCTTTGTAAAGCCATTGTTTCCTTGGGTTTTTGTTTCAGATGTCTCCTGTTCCTCAACTGACACTGGCCTTCTTCACTTTTGGTGTGTAGAGAAGGGATAATTCTCAAATTCAGGGTCATCTGCTTCAGCTTTTCATGTTCTCTTATAAAACTCCCAAGTTGGTAGATTCAAACACTGTGTTAGTTTCTTACATGAGAGTTTTTATTCTTATGACCTTGTCAGTGAGCAGCTCACTCTAACAGAGTTATTATTCTGCAGTATCCAACAGTACTAAATATAAATTCCAAGAGTTTTCTTAGGGTATTTAGCAGCATTCTGCTTTTCTCCCTTTACTTTTTCTAACCTTTCTACTCCTGTGCATGGTAAGAGTGACCACATAAAGCGTATTTGTTTTATTTTAGTCAGAGAGGATGTGTGTAAAAATGGTTGGCAAAATCTATGCTCATCTTGTCCAGGATTCTTTGAAAAAATTCTCTGTCATATTTATTGTTTTTGAAAGCTTTTGAATTTTAGCACAGATAAATTACTAGGTCCTAGTAAGTGCCTTTTCTTCTGAAATTCCATTTTGATGAGTTATAAACACCTTGTTTGCTGTTTCTCCCATAGTCAGTGTGACTCTGCTTGGTGTATCCAAGTATCTCCACACAGACATTTGTAGTGAAGACTGAGTCATGCCTAGCAAAGCAATAACTTCCAAAAACAGAGCAGAAAACAAACTGTAACCTGGTTATAAGGTTTTATTTATCTGCTGTAATTTTTCCATATCATCAAGTCCATGTGGATGGATGGTAATGAGGTAATGAAATAGCCATTAAACATGTTTTTGCCATTAGTATCCAGCTTGTGACTCCTGCTGAAGTCTGCAAACCTCCTGGTTTTGGCTAGGAGTTAACTTGGTATTCTATCCTGTTTTCTGTAGGAGTGCCCCAGGGACCCACAGTCCAGGTGCTGATGAAAAGCTTATTGTCATCAGCTGGGGAAGGGAGGGAAGAGCCAGTTGAGATGAGATGGCATTTGATTATTATCTGGTATTGCTCCATCTTTCACATATTTAAAATAGCAAATGACCTCAGCCTTCTACTCGTTACCAAAAACTTCATTTTCCAAAACATCATCCATGGGTAAGGACTCTCTTGGGTAGTTCTGTTGGCTTCACAGGGAAATGTCCTGAACTGGGAAATGTTAAATGTTCAAGGAAATTTCAGCTCAGGGCTCTTGAGGAATGTCACCTTTACCTCTAATGCTGGACAAAGCTCAGCTGATACCTCATAAAAAGCAGTGTGGGATCTGAGCTCCACTCTTCCAGAGAGGTTAAACGTAACCTGGATTAGGTATGGGGAAAGGAGCTGTGCTTAAAGGAGGTTGGAGAGCTTGACTAAACAGGTTTAACTTGTGCAGTCTAGTAAGGCTGATTACTATCTATAAATACAGTAGTGGGAGGAACGAGAATGAGGTGAGGTTTAAGTCAAAAGAAATAAAAAGGCAAAGCACCTGTAAATATTTCTCTTCTAGATGTGAGAAGGTGTTTCCAAGATCTTCCTCTTTTAGTTCTGGGGACAGAAAACCTGAGCTCCTGCTTTGTAAACTAATAGACTATCTTGTGGTACCTGTTGCAGGTGAGGTTTGCAACTGGTGGTTCAAGATGTTCATTTCAGCCTTTAATTTGAGGGATTTATGCATTTCTCTTATTATAGCTCCCTAGGACAAGTTGTGTTCTCCCCACTCTACAGATGGGGGGAAATGAGGTGATGGGACTTGCCTGATACCATCCATGCAAATGGGGAAAGAGGATCGGAACTGGCAAGTGAGGTCATCCTAGTTCTGTTCCAGCCTATAGGAAACAGTGCCTGGCTTTTAGAGGTACTTGTCATGCAGCGAGAAAAGTGCAACCGAAGGACGTGGGTGACTGATCTGAATTTCTAAATGTTACACTTTGGGCAGCTTGCACTGACTGAGGAGCCACAGAACTGGCCCAAAAATAAATCACCACCAGCTGATGTTTTAAATGACTTGAAGGACAGCTACTGGAATTGATGTTATAGTGATTTTTAAATATACTGAATTTTAGAAGATTTCATAGGCCTGCTCACGGTAGATCACGAGTCTGTTGTAGGAAGTCTACTTAATTGCCTCTTGATCAAGACTTCAGAGTTTAACTTTACATGAAAGATTCTAATAATGCTTCAGTACTTTTACAAAGTTGCTTGCAAAGCTGTACAACTGTATAACATCCTGCTTCCATTTTTTTATTTTATTTGGTTGTTGAGTCTCCTCCCTGCCCCATTGAACAGGAGTTTAAAGTTTCTAAACTCTGTGGTAAATAACTACAGAATACTCTGTAAGACTTCTAGAGATACTTTAGTAAAACTGGGCTAAAGGCCATCAGTGATTCTGACTAAACATAGTATTTAAAATATAGTTAAAACGTAAATTATTTAGCCACTTATGGGTGTCAGTGTGAGAGATGCCTTTCTGTAACTTAGGTTTCTTGGATGTGCTGCAAATGAAGGGAGTGTTTTGCCAACTGATAAAAATTTGGAGGTTTTAATATGTTTCATGACATCAGCCTTGAAATTTAACCCAAAACATATTGTGATCTTGCATTCCTAATCAGATTTATTCATCAGAAAGCACTGATTTATCTCGTTCTTTATGGAAATTGGGGTGCAATGGGAATTTTAATGAGTAGATGTGATCAGTGAGATGAAAGACACTACCTGTGGCTTAGGAAGTGTTTGAACTCTGAATTGTAGAAGGTCAGAGGAGGGTTCTGGGAAACAGCACTTTTTTTTTCATTTCTTTTGCTGTTTCCTAAGCTTCTGCTCCTGGCTGCTGTACGAGTCAGTGTTGTGGACAAGATGGACCTTTGGTATGATTTAGTGAAGTTGGTCTGTTATATGGGTAGAGTAAATAATTCTTGAATTTTCCAGTAGTTCTTTTGTTATGTTGTCTGATTGCTCCTACTTTGTGATCATTTCAGGTTATTTCATTGCTGATGCATAGAAAAGTCTATGTTCCTCAAAGGAAGCTTGTGTATGTGCTTTATAATTTTAGTCTTTTTTTTTTAAGACTGAAAAGACTACTTCATTGCTCTCCAAGCTTCCTTAAAACTAAATATATAACATTACAAAAAACAAGATTTCAGCTTAAAAATAAAGGGTACAAAATGTGGAGGCTGACTTGCCAGATTACAAAGAGAATGGAAATGTGCTATATTAGTAACCTTTGTGCTTGCCTAAAATCTTGTTGTTTTTACTGTTTGGGGTTTTTTGTAATGTTTTACACAACTACTGCTCTTTACAAGAGGCTCTGACTTAAATTATTCATTGGAGAACTGGGTTGAACTTCACCAGTGCTGTTGCCAAACATTTCAATTATTGGATTTCTGGAGACAGCACAAGTTCTGTTCTGCCTCTCTCTCCTTTAAGGTTGATTTGACTTTTTTGCATATTTCTGAAGGATTTCCGTTGTCAGTTTGGGATATCTGGGTTATTACACAGTGCACAGGAGTGTGTATGGGTGATATAATGATGGGCACTGATGTCCGGGGGAAGGTGTTGGAACCAAATGATTTTTAAGGTCCCTTCCAACCCAAACCATTCCACAATTCTGTGATTTTTCAGCAATACTGGTACTGGTACGAGGGACCAGTTTGGAGTACGGCAGGTGTCAGTTTGACTCAAAGCAAAGTTTGTTTCTTCAATAACTCCTAAAATACCAAATGTATTTGTGCTCCTCTTTTTGGCAGTGAATCTTTCAGGTATTTTGATTTTTTTGAACACCAATACTCAGGAGATAGTTTAGCAGAGCTGACTTGATGTACAATATATTTAACTTCCATCAAGCATACAGATTGTAGCCGAGGGCCAGCTGCTGCTGTGTTTTGTTAAATTACTGAATTTTAAAGGTTCAGGAGTTTTGGAATTAGTGGTACCAGGTTTACAAGCCAAATCCAGCTCCCTGTAGCTTTCACTGGTTGTAATGAAAACCTTTTGCTCAAACTCCTGAACACTTCAGTGAAGTGAAGTCACAGTGGTACCAAAAACTTAATTTTCTTGAACTTCATAGTTGTTGTAAAACTGTCCTTTGTGTAGGCTCTTACATGTTTTGCATGAGGTAGTTTAACTCAGCCCAAAGCACGTTTGTAAACCACATGGTTATAAATTTCTAAGATGATGATGATGATGAATGGGTTCCTTAAAACAAACTTCATCTGTTGCATGTGGAACAATTGCATGTGTAAGAAAGTGAAAGGAGTGTTGAACCTAGTAAAACTGATTTCACAGCTGGAGGGTTTTTTCTTCCAGAAATCAAAGATTGAAACTTCCTGCCATCCAATTGGAAAAGAATTTTTGCACTTTTGGAGGTACTGAAATAAGGCACCAAGCTGTGTTTCTGTCTGTAAATGACCTTATGAATGGTACCTGAGACCTTATATAAACTTAGGTCAAAAGCTCGTGAAATAATGTAAATGTAAGGGCAAAAGAAATTAAAAGTGGTTTCTTTTTAAAGTAAAAAATCTTAATACAATTTTTTTATTAAGGGAAACAAAATAAGTTAGGTGGAATATATTTTGTTTGTCTCTTTTGTTTTCAAGGTTTGGCTTGAGCAACAAGTTTGATACAGAATTTCCTTCTGTTCTGACAGGGAAGGTAAGTGTGAGATTAAACTGTTCTTTTCAGTGGGAACACCCAGTGCATCCGGTGGTTTCTGTGTTGGATACGTGAGCATGAACCCACTAAAGACTGTTACCTGTGGCCTGTGTGACCCAGCTGCTTGCTGCCCAGTCCCTCAGTGTAGCTGGAAACAAGAAGGAAGGGTTTGCAGTGATTGGTATCATTACTGACATTCCAAACACAGCAAGGCTCACCCTGGATCCGACTGTTTCCATGCAGACATGAAAGCAAGACTTACTTAACCTTGCTTTTTAAATACCTGGAGTTTGTGCTCCCTCCTGGGTGAATTAAATCAGTTCAAATACTAGTCCTCTCTTTTGAATATGCCTGACAAGCCTTGAGTTTGTTTAGACAGATCTCTGGAAGTGAATCTATTTTACCTGAAGCTTTACAGAACAAAACATAGTGTTAAATCTACAAATTAGGTGGGTTTTTAGTAATTTTCACAAATACTGTTTAGTTTGAAAATTAGTGATGACAAATCTCTTGCTTTCTGTGGAGTCCTGTCATCTTACTAAATGCAAGTATAAGAAACTGTAATTTGTAGCTATTAATTCAACCTTCACAAAATTCTTAGTTTTAAATTGTTTTCATAATTGTATTCTTTTAATCTTTTAATTGTTTCATTATTTTTCTCTTGATTTTTTTTCTTCCTGCTGTTTCACTCTCTAGTGCTTTGTTTTTGCTTCGATTTATATCCCCCTTGTGTATCTTTTCCAGAAGTTGTGAAGAAAAAAGTTTATTTGGCTCTTTCTACTTTGTCTCATGTCATCCCATAGAGCTCCACTCCCTCTGCAGCCTCTTGCAGAGGTTGAGTCATACCAACAATACCCTAAACACAGCTGGATGGTTGCTCCTGCTTCTGCCAAATCCATCTGGGCTTTTTCCTCCTTCATTTTCACACCAGAGTACAATGAATAAAATCCTTGTGTTGAAGTTGTCCGGCTGCTCTGACAGCAGTACCCCTGAAAAGCAGGTTCTGCTTGGGGTTATGGGGTGCTGAAAGTCAGCCTGGGAGTTGTGGCCTTGTTTTAGGGTCTCACTGAGCTCAGAAGGACAAATCCTACTGATTCTAGTGTGAGGGCTGCTGACACCACTGTGCATTTCACCACCTTGTGTGAGGCTTATTCTTTCGTGGGAAGCTCTCTGATCACTGAAAAGCCACAATCATTTTGGAAAAAATAATTTTATGGCTTTTTTATGCAAGTTGTAGTTTATTATAAATAAGCCTCTAGAAAATCCCGAGCAAGAAATGTTAAAACTTAATTTGACTATATAATTTCATTTCTTTCTGTCTCTCTGAAATATATTTGGGTTATTAAAAAAACAAACCAAACCTACAACCAGGTCTACAATTTTTAATACCAGCATCAGTGGCTGTCACATTTTCCACTTGATTGTCCTCCTCTTGTTAAATAGACGGTGAACAAAAGCTTAATTTAAAGTTCAGTTGAATGCTTGGACTTAATTTAGCAGAGAAAGGAAAGAGGGAGTTCTTCTGCTTGGCATTTACCCTTCTTGTTCTGCAGATGTGATCAGTGCTCCAGGAGTGACATGGGCAGGGATTTGCTGTATATAGGGATGCTTCTCTGTTCAGAATCTTGATATTCTGTTATCGTGTGGAATTGAGGGGCTTTCTGAGCAAGGAGACCTTGGAAGGAAATGAATTCCCTTTCGTCAGGGGAGAACACCAATCAAACAAGATAGTAAACACATTTTTCTTCCTGCCTGCCACACACTGCCATGAAAGACATTAAAAACCACAGTTGTGGGTCTTTCGGTTTTTTAATACTTCCATCAATTGCAGGAAATAAATAATCTGCTTCTTCCTTTGCTTGAGGCAGTCAATCATCTTAATCCCTATTGAAAATGAAAATTCAGTCATTTTTTCCAGTAAGAAGGTTTTCTTCAAATACCCTGTTAAATAATTCACAATAATCAGCATCATAGTTAACTGAGACACCACTTCACAATCTTCTGTTGTTAAAATGTACTTTTTTTGCTTTTTGTGAAATCTAAATTTATGAATAACAGCAACTGTTTATATTTACAAATCGGGATTAAAATGTTTACTCTGAACTTGCGTTAGTCCTCGGCTCCTCTAAGACAATGTCATAGTTTATTCATATTGCCTGTGTAACATTAAGTTTAATGGCTTTGCTCTCCACTGTGAATTGATATTAAAAATATATCCCATCTGCTAATGGAGTGTAGGAGATGAAGCCATTAGATGGGCTTGATGGATTTCTCAGTGGTACTGGTTTTCTTTTGAATAAATACAGATGTAAAAGATGTAGGTTTTTAAAGCAGGATGAAAATCCTGGTTAGAGAAAACTCTGTAGCTACACCTTTCTCTCAGAAGCACAAACTTTTGGGATTTATGCCACACTCTTGTGTCTGTAATTTACTTAAGCTTCCTGCCCTCAGTCTGCCCATCCACATAATGATGGCAGCAAACCTGCTAATTTTTGTTCTTCTGAAATCTGGAATCTCCCTCCTCTTTCACCCATTTTCCCAGTCTCTCAGTTTGTACAGAGCCTGCATAGCTGTTGTAGGTTAGCCTAGAGCTACATGCTTGTAATTACATCTTCAGTGTTTAATTGAGACTTAATTTGTTGCTTTCCTTGGGAGAGGTGAATGTGCACATTTGAGGGTAAAGCATAGACAATAAAATAATAAAGGAAAGGAAAATCCCAGGTAGGTCAGATGTCGGGCCTGGCTAAATCAGCTGGATTAATATTTGTCTTGTAGGATGAGCCATAAACTCACCTGGTTTGTAAATCCCAAGCCAGGCTTCTTTTCAATGGAACATTATAAGAAAAGATTTGACTACACTTAGTACAGAGGCAATATTTAACTTTTAATAATGTAATTGGACCTTGGCCTAAATTGAAATGGTGGTTAAATTTAAATTCTGTGCTACAGGTTTACAGGATTATTAATTCTCTTAAACAAGCTTTCAGCAAAATACTCTCCATGATATGGAGGACAGTAGCACACGCTGCTCCAGGTGACCAGAAAATGATGGAGGCAGTGAACCTTAAGGGGAAAAGTGGAATTTCCTGCTCTGATGTTGAAACAAAAGGGGTCCTGCCCAGAGAGGAGTGTGCAGTGCAGGGCAATGTGAGCCATAAAGTGAGGGCTGGGCATTGTGGTCCCGTTGCGCCGTGTGATTGATAGGGTTGGTGATCATGATGATTGAAGGAGAAAGATCAGGCCTGCTGGGCTTTACTTGCTCCCTTCCTGTGTTTGGAGATCCTCTGCATCCTGTTGTAAAATATTATGACACCCCCTCCTTTCCTTTTATGTGGTTTTTTTTTTTTTTTTTGTTTTTTCCCTCCTAAAAGGAGCTAATGTCCCTTCCCAAGGTGTACAGCACAGCCAGGAGCAAAGTGCTTATCTTGTTCTTTTCAAGAGCCAGACACAAACTCGCCAAGAGATTTCCAGAATTACTCAAAACTGGGCTTTCTTAGGGAGCTGTCTTTGTGCAGGAGGAGCTGGTAATTCTCTGTTTGTTTGAAATACTTCTGTCACTTCACATGCACCTTTCAATAGCTGTACCTGCAAGAAAGGCAGGAGTTAAAATTGTGCCAGAAAATCAACAATTCTGTGGTGACTTTCATTTGGATTCCATTTCATTATTAGATTAGAACAGTTATTTACAGGTATTTTGTTCTTAATCACTGTGTAACAATGCTTAACTGTTACTGAGCTGTAAACTGAGCAACAAAATTGTGCTTTCTTCTGTTTATCACGACATGAGGCTTATCTTGATCTCCAGTTCTTCTAGTTTCAGATGAAGAAGTGTTATTAGTAACAGAAATATTTGTTGTGATTCCATTTTCTAAAGGCAGAACCAATCCAATAGTTTGGATTAGTCAAAAACATCTTAAGTAATTTCATCTTATGTTGTATCCAAGAGATTCACCTTTACATGAAAATATTTGGTGAGTTAGCAGGTAGTGGTGCTTTCATAATATTATATTAAGGTAAACATCAGACCTAAAATTCCTGAAACGGAAATTTTCTGTTGCTTAGTGGCATCCAGAGTTGGTTTCTGGTTTAGCCATTTGCTCTGCAGGAAGGAGAGGCCTTCAACTTTGCTCTCACAACTTAGGATCAAACTGTTAACCTGATGTGAACAGTGACTCCCTAAAAATTATCCCAGGAACGGAGCATCTCCCTGTGCTTTCTTTTTAGGTCCCAAATTTTTCTGCCAGCCGTGATCTAAGAATCTGGTTGAGTTCTCTTCGTGTTGGATGTTACCACTGATAAGGATTATTCTTGTTAAACTAAATTCTGGGCTGTGCCATTCCATTGTCTTTGGCAGGTTTGTTCAGCTGGATTTGGAGGTTGGGCTGTGTTGTCAAGGTCCAGTAAACTTTGTGTCTGAAGGAAAAGGAAACATTCTCTTTTCTTGGGGACTCTCATTACAAAAGTATAAATGGGGTCAAGAAAAAAAAAATCTACATATTTTTATATTTCACATAAACAGAATGTAAAATTCTAAAAGATTTATCAAAGGAAGTGCCATTTGTAGATACCTAAATGTGAGGCCCATGGAAACTTCCTTAAGAGCTGAGAATGCCAATTAATGTAGGAATCTCAGTTTACTTTGAGGCAGTGTGACTGCAGCAGCTGTCTGAGGTTACTGCAAACAACCAGCCCAGATGTTCTTTCCTACAAAGCATTCTCCCACATTGAAGATGAAATGGTTTTACTCATGTGCATCTGGTGTTTGTTATATCCCAGTACAAGATCTGACACTGGCAAAGAAATCCATAAAACCTTGTTCCAGAGACATGCAAGTACAGGATAGTTTGGCACATTACAATGGGATTTTTTTTTTTGTTGCAGATGTCCCAGTACAAAAGATCTCAGGAGGTTTTTTTGGCCATTTTCTTTTTTTTTTTCCCCCTAAACTAAGGTGTCTGTTGTAAAACAGACAAATTTTTTTAGTTGCTCCATTTGTAGATGTAAAACAAAACAGCCTATTTAATGTGGGAGGGGGGCAAAATAATTACTTTCTGTGTATTTATTAATTCCTGCTATAAAATAATCACACTTAAATGATGTTCTTATGTTTTTAACTGTAGGCCTGACTTGTGTGCAAGCCCAGCTGCCCCCTGACTGTAGTGCCTGGTGACCTGAATGGCCAGGAAGCAGATGTTGTACTTATTTACTCCCTTTCCTGCAATGCTTTAAAGAATTCAGCTCTTGTCAATAGGCACAGGCAGCAGCATCAGGTCCTCTCCATTTCCTGCCCCGTGGCTTTGCCCCTGGTGAAAAGGGTCTTTGTCATTAAATGAACTTTTGTTGGTGTTGGTGCCCTTGTTTGCAGAGTCAGATGAGCAGAGGGTTGCTTGGCTGGGGGGTTGTGGAGTAGTTGCACAGCTTTGTGTACAGACTCATTCTAGGGGATTTTCATCAGCATGGCAAGTAGTTAGGAAAGATAGGGTTTTTTAATTGTTTTGAGTTGTGCCTGCCTGGTCAAGTCTCTTGAAGTTGGTTCTGATTATTCTGCTTTGTGCATTCAGATGCTGGGTTGTGTTAGAGTCAAGAGTGTCATCTTGAAGTCGCTGCCTGAAATCCATATTTGACTTGTCAGATGGAAGAGACTTGGATTCTGTAGGGAGGTGAGGGATTTGGGGTATGTGAGTAGGTGAGAAAAGAGCTTATTTCTGATAGAAAATGGGGGTTCCACTGTGACTCTGCAGTGGCAATATAGGTAGAAAATACTTATTCCTTATTTTCAAACAGCTAGTTTTCAATGAGTAGGCTTTATTCCTAACCCTGTACAAGCTGCATTGCTCTGCCTTAAATATAATCCAGTGTATGTCTTTCTAGGCTTCCCTGTTTTAGGAAGCAGCCACAAGGGAAGTTGTGGCTTCTGTATGGGCCACTTCAGGAAGTTATTTGTGGACAGAGCCTTCACCCAGGCACAGTGTAGGCTTAGATTGGTATGACATTCATTTGGACAACATTCTCCCTTTCTGTGATACGTATTTTTACTGCAAAGCTCCCACATTCCCTTGGAAAGCAGAGATCTGTCATTCTTCCATGTTTTTGCTCAGTGTAGCCAGTGTGTGTATTGCCCAGCTGTGTCCCAGTTCGGATTTTGTCTGGGCCCACTGTGTTTTCAGGCCAATTGATTAATTACTGATGCAATAAATATGGATGAGGCTGTTCATCTAAAATATGTTTGGCTTTTTAAATCAAGTTTGTGCAGCGCATGCACCAGAAATGAGTTTGTTGCAGGAAGATGACTTTTCATGCTCACCGGGTGACCAGTGCTTTAGAAGATTGTGTAATTTCATGTTTCCTTTTAACCTGTAGAGGCAATTTCTGAGAAAATACACCTGTGCTGGCTCTCCCTGAAGTTGAGCCTTTCTGTTGCAGGTGGCCCCCGAGGAATTCAAGACCAGCATCAGCCGAGTGAACGCCTGCCTGAGGAAGAACCTCCCTGTAAATGTGAAGTGGCTGCTCTGTGGCTGCCTGTGCTGCTGCTGCACTCTGGGCTGCAGCCTGTGGCCCGTGGTCTGTCTTAACAAAAGAGTGAGTCCATGTTTCATCTTATTCTATGGATTTTTTAATTACTGGTAGGATTAAATAACTTTTTGTAACATCGTCCCCATTTCAAAACCCTGGTTTGGTCTCACATTCAAAAGGTTATTCTGGTTTCCACCTTAGAAAATAGAAAAAATATGAAATGATACCAAATTACCAATTGAATCAGTATTTTTAAGAATAGCTGATCCCATCTCAGCTCAAACAGGATGGAATATATGATACCTTAAATTTCCAGGATTTCTCAAGGTCTAAGAAATGAGTTAAATGAGTTTGAAGGTCAACTGGACATTGACCTTCAAAGAGTGACAGAATTAGACTGAAAAATCAGTTTTCCTCTTCACCTCCACCATCCTCACTAGCCCCACCCCACCCCCTGAATAAATATCTTTTAAGCTTAAAAATCACTTTTTTTGTATGCAGTAGATACCACAACATTTCAGAGCTGTGGTTTATTTGCCATATTTTACTGTGCTGTTTCTGTTAAGAACAAGCACAAATTTATTTTCTAGACTTCCCCGCCAGCAGAGAATTGACCACTCCTGTAATCAGGTCCAAAGTAATAATTCTGAAAAGCACTTCAGTAATATCAGGTAAACATAATCTTAGTTACCTCTGTGATTTACATTTAGAATTGATTTATCACAGCAGTGAATGTTTAGGGAGTGCATTAATGTGTTGAAGTGCTCATCACTGAAGCTGCATCACTAAAAGGTTACAGGACTTGTTTGAGCTCATTTTAACTGCCTTTATAAACGTAATTATTGCAGAGGAATATGCCTGAGAGATACAAATGGAGTATTTGCAGGTTTAAAACCATATTTAATATCCCTGTACCAGTGAAAATCTAAATAAATGCCCATGTGGTGTTGCAGTATTAATGAAATTCTCAAGGCTACAGAGAAAATGCACCAAGTAGGGAAAATGATGGCACCTCTGGGGGGATGTGAGGGTGATAACAATCATGCAGATTAAAATTAAATGTATACTCTGCAGGATCATCGCAGTTGTCTTCTTGTGACCTTAAAAACCACTGAAACTTGACAAATCATCTCCTCTCCACAGCCGTGGAAAGAGACATGAAGGTCTCAGTTTGGTAGCCCAGAACTGAAAATACAAACACCATTTGTTTTGAGCTGGAGTTTGGTGGTGAGGGTTTTTTACCAAGATCCAGATCACAATTCCATTAGCAAAATCTGGAAATTACGTGTATGGAAATCTGTGTTGTCAGCAGAACACCTGCAGTGAGTGCAGGATTTGGCCAGGAGAATGTGGGAGAATCTGTTCCGTTGTTGGCTGTGGTAGGTAAAAACACGAAATTCGAAAGGATCTCCTGCTCACTAAATGAATTCTGGAAAAGTCACAGGCCTAAGCTGGACTTGATCTTAAAAATTTTTTCCGGCCTTAATGATTTTAAGTTAACAAAAAACCAATGGGTGTTGCCTTTTTTGAAAAAAGGGGGAGTGGGGAGTTGAAGTGATAAGATTTCCATTTATAATTTCTTTACTTGTTTCTACTTTTATAAACTTACTATAAATAAATAACTTACTATAAATAAAACTAACTTACTATAAATTAACCCTATCCAGAAATGCAGTAGTGAGAGAGATTCTTCTGGGTGGGACTGGCTGCTGAACCATTTCTGATACAGTTCTGACTTCCTTCCTTTCTAGACTAGAAGATCAATTCAGAAGTTATTAGAATGGGAAAATAACAGACTATATCATAAGGTAAGAAAAGAGTGCTTGTTGTTTTCAGCTTTAAGAATATTAGCATGAAGGATTTGAGAGTCTTGTCATAATTCCATACTTTATACTGATCCTAAATAATAGAGCCTCATAATTCAGTATTGCTAATGGTTGTTGTGTTATCCATCCAAACAAGATTGTGCTAACCCTTTGTTAATTATTTCCTTAGCTTGGTTTGCACTGGAAGCTGAGTAAAAGGAAATGTGAAACTAGCAATATGATGGAGTATGTGAGTATTGCTTCTGTTCTTACTGCTATTCAACAGAACTATGATTTAGAAAAGAAAATCCTTCACTTAGTGGCCCTGTGCTGAAAGATCTCTCAGACAAATGTTCAGTTTGGTCTGTAATTTGAAATAAGGGAGACCCACTGGGAGTTTCTGCATTGAAGTGATTCCCACACCAGCACCAGTCCGTAGTTCTTTAACACTTATCCACCTTTTCCAGTGGTATTCATAATTCCTCAGAGTAAAATAATTTGTGCAGAAATGTAGAAATATTGCATCTTTATGGTAATGTGGGTTTTGGTTGGACCTTTTCTTTTGTGGTTTTGATTTTGGTTTGTTTTGATGGGGTTTTTTTGCCAGCTCTAAATTTCACATGGTTGTAAACAAGACAGACTTTTAAGGAAAGCAGAATTTCAAATATTTCTGTGGTTCTACCACTCCCCTATCCACTTTAACATACAGCTGTGAAGATTGTGTAGACTTTAGGGTAAGAGATCCACCCCCAAAAAAGCCAAGCATCCAGAATCCCTCTATTTCCGAATGACTGGAGTCTCTGCTTTGTTACCCTGGGGAACATTCCCTCCTCACAGACTATCTCAGATATATTTAGCCTTATTAATTAGCTAATGTTGCGTGGAAATTGTGCTGAAGCTTTGAACTTTTTGGTTACTGTGTTGTGTTCTTGTCTTTTTCCCTTCTTCAACAGGTAATATTAATAGAGTTCTTACCAAAATACCCCATATTTCGACCTGACTGAGGAACACCATTGGTCTTTCATGTTACCTGTCATTTTCTACCCTTAGTGCCTTGTAGATGATTTTGGAAAGAAGATGGTCTACTTTGCTGTGACTTAAAAATGTTCTTCAGTAGAAATCTTCCTCGCTGTTACTTTCTTTTGTTAAGAAGAGAACAATTTGCACATTTTTTTATGTTAAACGAGGCTTCTATGTTGCACTCTGAATTTTTAACATTACCAATAACTGATAGAGTTGCCACTAGGGATCTTAACATCAGTGCTGCTTAAACTTGTTCTGAGCATGCTGCCTTATTAATTTCTCTCTTTGCTGTCCTCCAATGTGCATCCTAAAGCTGTGTCATCCTATATTTCATCCTAAGTGTTGCAATCCTAGAAACCCTCAGTAGGAATGTCCAGGTAAACTCCAGTAGTAATGATTTTAGTAGAACCTGCTTGCATAGGACTTGCAATCAACAGCACTGGTTTTGTCCTGCACTTTGCAAAATCATCATTTACATTAGGGGGGTTCATTAGTTTACCCACTATGGATTTGTAAATATTGACTCTTTGCATAATGTAAAGTGTGGTATGCCAAGGTTTACAGAATGTATTATAGTTCTTATTCTATTGCCAACAGTCCCCCGGCATCTGTTCCATGTGCTCGTTCCCCTGCGATTGTACAGACCCATCCACACTGGTTTTATGGGAAAGCCATAAAGAGTTTGTACATATGGCAGATGTGTAGGGCTCAGTTGCACTTTGTTTAGTAAATGGATGAAAAATGCATAGCATTTCTGTCTTTATTTTGAAAAGTATTTCAGGTGGTGTTTGCAGCACTTGAAATACGAAGCTGAAATCTTCACCTCTGAAAAAGCTGCATTTGTGGGGTAGATGGCAGCTGCTGTTAACAAAATACCCTAAAGTCCCTTTTTAAGTGGGGAATATATGAATATTAAGTGCTATTTTGTTTTGAAGTCAGGAAAAATCAACCTCGAATCGGAGATCTTCATTACAAAGGAGAAAAATTAGGAACAGCCAAATCAAAGCTGAAGTAGCACCTTTGTTATTGTTGTGGTGTGGTTGTACTTCAGCATTTTCACAGTTAACTGACGTGACGTCCCTTCCAGTGGAAATAAGTTTTATCTCAGTCAAAGTGGAGTTTCAAAACACGCTGAGGGGAGGAAGTGGAGCAGTTGAAAGGGCTCCTGAATATGTTTTGGCAGTCAGGCACTGTCTGGAGAGCCACGAATGCCTTGTGGAATTCAGTATTATTTTGGATTCTTCCCTGTTTGCCTGATCTCAGGAAGGGAAGTAATTGTAGAAAAACTTCCTCTAATGGCTGACCTAAGCAAGACCGCTCGATAAAAGAAAGCAAATGGAAATTGTTGCAAGTTCCCTGCCTTTCCTAACTAGAAATAACAAAACCCAGCAGATAACTCAGTATCTGCAAGTTGTGGTGGATTTCATCATCAGTGTCCAGGCATTTTTTTGCAGCATCTCGACTCCCTGCAACATCATCCCAAGTTGCTTTTTAGTTTCGGGGTGACTTGGGATTTGCTCTGAATGTATTTGCATCTCTCTAGTTTGCAATATGCTATTAAAATACAGTATTTGTAAGACCATTGCATCCTAATACCCATAGTAGGTCAGATTCCTTGTAAACAGTGTTTACAGAAGGCCAGTTTTATGCAAGTTATTACTCAAAGGGAAGTTGGTGCTGTTTCCAGTCCCAGACTGATGGTTCAGAGTCTGAAATCTGCACATTTCATGCAGAAACTTTGTTTGACTGGTAGATTGGTGACAACTAAATGTGTAATTGGATTTGTAACATGAATAAAAACCTCCTGTGTTGTTTGAAATTATCATTAGCTACACCTTGCACTCAGATTTCCATTGCAGAACCAAGCAAAGTGTTGTCTCCAATTTATTTGTTTTTTTTGGGGATGAGTGTTAACTGGAAGCAGAGAAAATAATGGCAGAAAAAGGCAGGGTAAACCAAAACTGAAATGGCACACCCAGTTTCTTTTGGCAGATGAGTTTCTGGAATAATTAGCAGAACAATGGAAGTTTCTTACTGTTCAGCCAGAACTTTGTTGTGCAAAAAACTCAAGAAATCTCAGCAGGTTCTGATTTTCTTCTTCACGTGACTCTGTTTTCTCACTGTACTTTTCCAACTGGGAGAACAGACACTTCTCATGGAATCACAGAATGGGTTGGGTGGAAGGGACCCTAAAGCTCCTGTCATTCCACCCCTGCCATGGGCAGGGACACCTTCCACTAGCCCAGGCTGCTCAGAGCTCCATCCAAACTGGCCTTGAACACTTAAGCACATAATATTAGTTTTTAAGGTTTACATTTTAAGTGCATAAATCCTATACATTTTAATTTGTCCTTAATTATTAATTGTGCAGTCTTCAAACCACATCTTTGTGTTTTAATTGACATTTAATTATGTGGCCATAAAGCAACTGGTAAAGAACCAGAGCCAAACCTGTCATTTACAGTAAGCTCCATGTTTTAATAAGTAGATAAATTTGCATTAAAATGCAAAACCAGCAGCAGTATTATATTTGCATGTGAAAGACACGGGATCGTTGAAAGGTGAAGGCAGCTGGCAGTACTGCTGTGAACTCTGTACACAGGTTCTTTTTGCTTGGGCTGTCCTTTAATACAAAAACATCACAGGTAATTCTGTCTCACAAGGCTGGAAATCTCTTTTTTGACAGTAAATGATCAGCATGAGTTGGTGAAGTGTTCATGGAGGATATTTGTCAGAATTTATAGCAATGTAACAGATTAATGTCAGCAGAGTGAGTGGATGTGGTGAAGAAAGTGCCTTGGCTGGTTCCAACACCATTGTGCAGAGAAGGAGAAAAGGGAACTGGTCCCTCTCAGGAGTGGGAGTTTGCAGCAGATTTTTAAAAGCAGCTACTGTCTACCAAATCAGTGTTTATTTCCTCACAGGAACATGTTGACAGTGATTTTGTTTCTAGATTTTTATCCAGGAAATCTTTGGGTTTGTGTCTAGAAAGTTTTGTATCTGGAGAGTATTGAAGGAGTACAGAACACTGGCAGAGCATCAAAGCTCTTCCTTAGTGATTCCCCACCTGCACCTGCAAAGGTGTTTTCCCAGAGGAGGAACACAAAAGTGTTCAAACAGGCACACCCAAGCCTAGGGAGTGTGGGTTCAGTTGCAAATGGGTGACTTTAAAACAGAAAAAAAAAAATAAAATAAATCTGGTGTGGTTTTGATAAATACAAAAAAAAAAAAGTTCCTATGCTTTTCTTCATAGGTACAAAACTCCATATGCAAAACCATAAATGGATGTTTATTATTGTCCCACTGACAGTTTACTACATTTTTTCTTGTCAACACACTACCATTGGAGCAATAAAAATGTCAAGCTATTAACATTTACCATAAATTATTTATCACTTCAGTAAGCGATGTTATGTGATTCTTCTGCCATTCTTTTGTTTTCTGCTTTTGGTGTTCTTACAGTGTTGTAACATACTTGTATTGCTTCAGAAAAGTGGTTTTGTTTAAGCTGTATGAAACTGTGTTCTTAACACTTTTATTCTGTTTACAAGTGAACAGCCACTTTTTTAACAGGACCTCACATCTGGAGAGTTTTCTCTCTATTTTTTATTTTAAATGAAAATAAAATTCTAACTGAGCTTGCTTTCTACAATTTACTGCACTGGCTTGTGCCATTGAAAGAAGCTGGAAGTCAGACATGCTTCATCACTTTGAGACATTTTTCTTTAATTAAATTCAAAGATGAAAACCTTGAATAGTGCAATGTGTTTATGGAAAAAGAAAACATGGGAATCTTTTGCGTCCCCCCCTGTAGAGGTGTTTTAGTGGGACGGCAGCAGTGGTGGGATGTGTTTAAATGAGACACACCTGATACAGCCAGGCCTGATACAGGGGCTGGGCTGGTTTAAAGAACAGCACTTGGAAAGCCTAGGAAGGATTTCCAAAGGAGAAAACTGCAGAATGATCATCATGTCTGGTTTTCCTGGTGATCCGCCTTCCACCCAGGGCAGTGGTGGAGTCCCCATCCCTGGAGTGTTCAGAAACGTGTGGATGTGGCCCTGGAGGACGTGGTTCAGTGGTGACCATGGTGGTGGTGCTGGGTGATGGTTGCGCTTGGTGATCTCCGAGGTCTTTTCCAGCCTTAACCATTCCACGATTTGGTTGGTGGGCTCACAGACCCTCCCTTGTAAGGACTTCCTGAAGGAATCTCTCCCTGCAGCATTGCTCTCCAAAAGCAGAGGTTTTCTCACACCTCCAAGGGAGCCAGCGTGAGCACGGCCAGTGTGTGAGGGTGAACAAATCCCTGGCTGCCAGAGGGGTTTGTGCCCAGCACAACGCAGCCCTTTGTGTGTGTGACCAGCCTGGCTTAGGAGCTGTGAAAGCAGGACTTACAACTAAAGCCTTTGGCTCATCCCTGAGGGAAAGGCACGCATTCCTGAAAGGGGCACGTGCAATGTTTTTGTTGGAAGTTGTTTTGGGCAAACCCAGGAGTGGCTGACAGGCTGCTGGAGCATGGAACTGCTACTGGATGTTGGCTGAGAAATGCAGGGAATGTTACTGGGATGTTCAGCCAAAACGGGGATGAGGGGCTGTCAGGAGTTAATCCCCTCAGAGGGTTTAGGAGATGTAATTGCCCAGACTTAGCAGCAAAGGCCTGTGTTAAGGATATTTGGGATTTGGCCCTGGCTCCTCTTGGAAGGCAGTCTCAGACCTGTTGGTAGTGCAGCTTTGCTGTGGTGTCTGTGCCAGTGTATTTATGATGCTGTGTCTGTCATCAGTTGAACTGTTCCAGCTGAGTTTATTTTTCTAGTGAAGCTTAGAGAGACTTAAACCCTTCATTTCTTAGACCAAATTAAATGTTAGCCTCCTCTCAAAAGCAAAGTTCTGTTTCTGTTCATCCTGCTTGCATTTATTTGAATTAATTTTCCTTGAATAGGAGTGGCCAGGAACAATATTCCAGTTAGTGGCTCATGGCCAAGGCACCAGGTATTTATTTCAGTGTTGATAGTTCCTTCTCTTGTGTGAAAAGAATGTGATCCATTAAATTTAAAGGGTCACATTTGTCTCCTTAGTGGCTGTATTGTATTTCTGATCCATAGCTGTTCTGTGATAAATTTGGGACTATTTCTCTTCAGCCACTTGTAGTTTATACAAGTTCCCTGCAGACACTCTCATTATCAGTCCAGACTCAGCATCTGACACTTTGTACTGGTCAATCTCTCAATATTTCCATTACTGTGTCCTCCCAGTCCTCCAGTTCTCCTTGTGTTTGTGCTCCCAGTCTTGCTGTACAAAGTCTGTGTCACGGACTGATTCAATCTGCGAAATTAACAAAAATGAGTTGACTAAAAAGATTAGTTCCCAGATTGATGCCTGAATTTTGCTCATGGTTTTCTAAATGCCCTTTTATTTAGTCCCTGACCTGATTTAAATATTTCTGTTATTTCTGCATCTCACTGAATCAGTAATTTCCTTGTGGTTTATCTGGGAGATCGAATCTACCTGGACTTGGCTGATTTACATCTGTTTATTTTATAAACATGCAAACAGCAGATTTGGGTCTGGGCTAAACTGCTGAATTCTGCATTTTCTCTAGTCACTGAATGTGTTTAGATAATGATCCTTTCAATATATTCACATGTTATTTCACATTCTTTATGTAAACCTTATGGTCCATAGTAGCCTTTCTTGAGCAGTAAATTAAAATTTTTGCAGGAAATAGATTTGTATGTTTATATTCACTGATAACAAATAATAACCTGAGATTTTGGCTAGAAAAGAAACACTTCTTCACAACAGTGTTGGTCCCATGGGATAGGTAATAAAATTGCAAAGAGGAATTACAGTAAGTCTCAGACTAATAAGAATTTAAAATTAAAAAGCAAATATTAATCAAAACGTGATGATTGATCTGTATTTACTGTAAATTATATGGTGTGCAAGGCTGAGGGAGCCATTGAAAACTACTGGTTCTCCAGTTTGTACAGGGATCTCTTTGGACATTTTTGACAGTGAAGTGTCTGAATAGAGCAGCAAAAGTCAAAAGGAATTCTGGTTTTGTTGTAATTGGGAAACAGTGGAAAATGGAAAGCCACTGTCGAGGCTTGTTGGTGAGCAGCACTTTCCCACCTTTGTAGAGTTAACCCGGATCCATGGGTATAACCCGGGATCTCATCAGCTCTCGGTGATCTTTGGGGGTCCCGTGGATGTCCAATTCCTCTTCCAGTTCCCACCGTGAGCGTTCATTCAGCATTCCCAAGGTAGGATCCAGCAGGGTACAAGGAGCAGCAATGGACCACAGCCACACCGGAACCACCGGGAGGAGAGAGGGAACATCTTAATCCGGCATTTTTCTGGCACTGTTTAGCGCATGGAAAAGGTAACTTGCTTTAGGATTCTCTACAGTTCTTGTTAGCTTTAGTGCTGAAAATCAGCTTGCTCCAAGTTTCCCTGTGGCACTGATGGAGTTAAGGGCTCTGAAAGGCGGCGAGGGTGATGCTCCAACCGGGAGCTCCCAGATGGGAGTTGCAGAAGGAGCCTGAGGCGCTGCATCTCCAGGGTGTGAAGTTTAACATTCACCGAGGAGCTGCACACCCAAACAGTCCCGAACGCGTCCCCAGCTGTTCGGGAGCACCGCTGTGCTGACAGCAGTGACACAGCGGCGTTCTGTGCCCCCGTCCCTTCCCAGCACCTCCTCGGGAGTCCTGCGGGACTCCCCACGCCCTTCCCAGGGAGCTCCGAGCCGGAGGCGCCACGGCGGCCGTTTGGGCTCTCCTCGGCACGCCGCGCTCCTTTCCGCGGCCGAAACTGCGGCGCCTCAGCCTTGCGAGGCTCCCGGCGAGGGCCCGAAGGGTCAAAATTCCGCTGTTTCGGAAAAATCCCCGCAGCGGTTCTGCGGCCACGGCCGCGCTCCCGCCCGCACCGCGCATGCGCGCGCGGATTGGCGGGGCGGGTTTGGCGGGCGAGCGGCTCCGGGGCCCTGCGGGGCTCTGAGGGCGGCACCGGGGCCCGGCGGGGCCGTGAGGGCGGCGTTAGGGCTCTGTGAAGCGGGCGGCTCTGGGGCCCTGCGGGGCCGGCGGGAGGCATTAGGGCCCGGCGGGAGCCCGCGGGCGGCTCTAGGGCCCGGCAGCGCGGGGCGGGC
>VZTE01005078.1:670-53378 GCA_013397775.1 Eulacestoma nigropectus | reverse complement strand
GGCCCCGCCTCAGGGCCGCCCCCGGCCGCGGGGCCGTGCGGGACCGGGGGCGGCCCCGCGGGAGGGAGGGAGGGACCGGCATCTCTCCCTGGGCCTCCTCAGGGGCACCGGCCTCTGCCCCCGGGCCCCGGAGAGGGACTGGCGTCCACCCCCGGCCTCCCCTCAGGAGCGCTTGAGCGGCTCTTTCTGGGCGGGTGGCGGTGTGTTATTGTCCTTTTATCAATAACAATGATGCAGGGAGGTTAACGCGGTGCTTTGTTAAGAGTTTCAGTTCCCCAGTCACCCAAGCCTTGTGAACCCCTGGGCTAACGGGGCTGGGATGTGGCCGGGATAAACCACAGGACTTTATTGAAGCGTCTTTGTCCTCCCCGTAGGCTTTCCACATGAATGCTTTTATGTTTCTTCTTCCCTGGCACGTTAAAATTTTATATAAAGACCTTCATAGCTGATTTCAGTTCCTATCTGATAGTTGTCTCTGTTCTCTGAGACTTGGGCTATATATTTTGAATTTGGTTTGGTGTGAGACATCACCTCTGCAGATGGGTGGTGTTTGTTGGGTTGGGTTTATTTTTAGTTGTTCCATTTCTAGTTGGACTTGGTTGAAAAGAGAGCATTGGGGTTATAGTGCCTTGGCACCGCTGGGTATTTCTGTACCTGTGATGCCTTTTGTGCTTGAATTTAGCTTTTTTCCTTTCACTTGAATAATTCCTTTGTTCTTACTGTTGTTTTTGCAGATGACACCACTGGTAAGCAAGAAGATGGACCAATTTCTGGGTGAGTCCTGAGGCTGTGTATTCATTACAACAATACATGCTGTAAAGATTGAGCCTTGTTAAGCAGAGCTTCATGAGTGCTTTAGAGCAATGCTGTTGCCAGGAACAGCAGCCTGTCCTTTCCCCATCCCATGGGATCATCTCCAGCCACCACACTGGGGCTGGCAGGCATTTATGGATGCGGAAGCTGAACTGAATGAGTGGACTGGTTTGATTTAAAGCTAACTTGTAGCCCTTTTTTTCTCTCAGCAATTCGTTTTAAATCAGATCTATTTTCCAGTTTAATTCCCTGGGAAAAATGATGCCCTGAGGATTGGCTTCGTGCTGGCCTGGCGTTGGTAAAACTGGCCTGTGCTTTAGTCTGGGAAAGGGTAAAACCTTGAGCTTGGGTTAAAATCTTGACATGATCAAACCAGCACATCCTGTGAGATCTCTCAAGTGGTGTGGGTAAGACTTGGAGATAAAAACCAATGATCAGTTTGGCTTTCTGTGTTTGGAAGGGATGTCTGTCCTGGGTTGTAATTCTTCTCTATTTGTAGCAGTGTGTTTTGCACCAGCAGAGCTTGGTCTTGGCACAGTATTACCTGTTTGCCATTTTAAATTTAACATTTTTCAGAAGGCTTGGTCTTCACTGGACTTGTGTGTGCTCAGCCCCTTCCAGAGCTCAGTTTATTGCCATTGTGGGTTCAATGTCTGGAATGTTGAGGTTGTTACAGATACTGTCCTGTGCTTAAGGAATATGAAAACTTGTTCGAACAAACAAGTGGTAAAAAACATGGTCAATTGTTAACTAAAAACATCAAATGAGCTTTGTGAGAAGGAACAACTTTCAGACAGAAATTTACAGCTGATTTGCATAAATCCGCTATTCCTTGTCACCTTCATTGGAATGTAATTTTACTTTACAAGCAGGACTAAAAATCTGAATTTCCAGCAACTGTCTCCAGTAACTGCAAAATGCAGGAAGGAAGAATATTAGTGGCCATGCTGGCTCTCCTTTTTTTTTTCCCCTCATTTTACTTTTTTTCCCATATTTCTTTGTTGCACAATGAGAATCTCCCTAAATGAAGAGCTGGGGGGTGTTTTAAGAAAAATGACTCTCTTGTTTGCTGTGTTGTCAGCGGCTGCAGCTCCAGGGCTGCACTGCTGGCTTGTCTGAAGTGTTTATCCCTAGCCAGGAAGCAGAGATCAGAGTTTGGGATGCAGCATCCGTTGACATTCCCTAGCCTAAGGGATGTGTTAAATGC
The DNA here is from genome assembly GCA_013397775.1 of Eulacestoma nigropectus. NCBI lineage: Eukaryota > Metazoa > Chordata > Aves > Passeriformes > Eulacestoma > Eulacestoma nigropectus. The sequence goes on along the minus strand of VZTE01005078.1, from coordinate 51,358 downwards.
CAGCAGGATGCTGTGCTGTCAGCAGTGCCCAGGACTGTGTTGGCATTCTGGGGAAGTGAAATCTCTGCCACGTTTTTCTGTGCCCAGATGATGCTGGGGACCTGTCAGATGGTTCATTCCTGGGAGGCAGGGAGGTTAGGGAAAGGCTCCTGGTTACCAAGTGTCTCTCTGAACTCTAGTTCATACATTTTAATGCACACCCCCAGATGCTTCATGTGACTTGAAGCTGAAGGTAACACTTGTCACTCTTCCTGAACACAGTCATCTCAGATTTTTGAGGAGATTCAGGGGTGGAGGTCAATGCTGAGTTGCTTGGATTGGGCAAGAAGTTTTGGATCCATCAGAGAGGTTTTCTCCAGTGGTCCATGCTTTGGTCCTCATGTCACAGCCTTTGTCTGCACTGTAGAAATACCTGGAAGCTGATTTTCCCTCTGACATCTTGGCTGCCTCTTACACCTGCAAGTGTGTGCAGGTGGCACATCAGGAACCTGGCACCCATGGCACCTGTGCTGGGTCAGCTGCCCAACCTTCAGCCCTCTTTTTGATCTTGATGAATTTCTTTGTACATGGGACTTTCCCAAACCGGGGCTTCAGTTACTGCTCAGATTGTTTGTTGTTTATTTTACACTCAGTAACTCTCTGAGTTGTGTTACTTTGCCTTTCTTCTGTGGTGTCTCCAGTCCTGCCACTCTGAAGTGGCTTTAATGTGACCAGTGTTTGGATTCTGTGAGATGTTGCCTGTTCCTTATTTAAGACAATCCTCTGGATATTTATTATCCGACGTGGGGTTTTAAATTAATAACAACATCTCCACAAAGCACTGGTGGAAAATTTGGTTTCCTTGGCCTGGGCTGTTCTAATTGTCTCTCTTGAAAAAACTCAGAATTATTTTGAAGTTCTGCTAAGTTTTACCTGTGACATTAGAGACCAATGACGTCTCTGTATTTCAGTTCTGTAACACTTGGCACACTCTTTTCTAGCATGTGTACACCAATTCCACTTTCTTGCTTGGCCAGTACAATAAACAGTGTTAACATTTGTACAAACTCTTAAACTGGAGGTCAATCCAAACCTGACCGTGGTTGCATTAGAAGTAGTTTGTAATGAGTTAAAAGAATGGGTGCATAATTACCTGACTTTTCCTCTTGGAATTTTAACTTCTTGTTACTGTAAACTATTCGTAGAAACACTAAAATCACTTTTTCCTTAATTTCTCTGGGACAGATGCCTTTGCTGCTGACTAAATGCATGTGTAATTATTAGCATCCTTAACGAGGAGGTGAAATTTTGCTTCTTATGCTCTCATTCTTATCAGTTGTGATTGTTCCAAATCCGAGCTGAGCCAGCTGCCGCTGAGCTGTTGAGTGCTGTCAGGTGCTCTCTGGATGTGTGAAACTGATTCTTCTCAACAAAAGCAAAGCCAAGCCAGGAGGATGGATTTTTTTGTCAGGTAGTTGAGCAAATGCCAGCAGAACAAACACACAAGAAGAATAAAGCATTGTGTGAAAGTCACCTGGGCAAAGGCTTTAGAACTGTGTAGGTGACCCTCTAGGTTGGGCTTGTCCACTTTTTTTTTCCCGTGTCATGGTCACTTTGTTTTCTCTGTCCCCTTCACCAGACACACAGAATCTGCTCATCCTCTGCAAGATGCTCCCCAGGAGAGCCGGCCCGTCAACAACGAGGACAGAGAGATGTCCCAGCACGTACGTGTGTGACACACGGTGCACGTGGGGATTTCTGTGCTGCTCAGCACTCCTGGGGAAAAACAGGAAGTGTAAAGATCCTGGTACTGCCTCTTACCTTCTGTTTGCAGTGTTGGGATGTACTGCCAGCCATTCCCAAAGCCAGCTCTGGCAACAGCCTTGTCTTGTCATCCTGCCTTGAGTGGTGGGGAGGGAACGCTGGTGCAGGCACTGCTCATGCCCTCTCAGGAGGCAGATCAGGGTCTCTGATGCTGCAGTCTGGCAGGAAAAGCAGAGCACAATGTGTTCCAGCTCAATATTCAGCGTGACCTCTCAAGAACCAGTAAAATATGGGAAACACTGGGATAGAAAGCCCAAAGTGCTGGGAATCAGTTTTGATTCAGGCTCAGACCCCTTAGAATGGAATTTGGTGGCTCGGTGCTGAAAGAGGAGGAGGAGGGTTGCTTCTCCCCACCCTCCTCTCCTGGTGTCTTTGATGGGTTTATTTTCTGCCACTCTTCTGCCACATCAAGAGGGTTCATGCAGGGTTCTGGCAGACCCACGTGCTGTGGAAAAGGAGGGAGGGTGAGGCACACCTTCCTCATGTAGGGTGAGGTGTTAATTCAGCTCGTGCTTCTCACAAAACTGCACTTGCTGGATATCTGGAAGATTTCTTCTCCTATTCTTTGACTTTTGTGCCCAGCACTGGGGTTGCACTGGAGTCAAATCTGTAAAGTGAAGTGACCTGGCAGCCGATTGTGTTAAATCAGCCAAACTAAACTTCTCAGCAGCTCCCTACCACAGAAACTGTGGTGAGAGAATATTTGCCTTGAGGTTCTTAGGTGAAGCCTGGTGAATGTATTTTGGTGGTTTTCATTTGTGGTTGTGTACTTTGACCATGGCCCTGTGAAGGAGGTGTGTCAAAAAAGCCCCAACTCTTTCAAAGAGTGGGGCAGAGGAACTGAGGGACGTGGTGAAATTCTTAGAACTGAGCTAACCTTCCCCATGTTCACAAATATTACCCCAAATCTCATATAGGGCCACATCTTCAAAGGACACTGGAGTTTCTCTGTGGGCAGCTGCCTGTTGTTGTTGAAGGCTGTTAGAGAAGCTTCCTGAGATTTGGCCGTGCTGGAGAATTCTCAGTTGTGTGTATTGATGAGCTGCTGTGTGATTCTGCTGCTGCAGGCCCTTCCCAGTGGCGAGGATGATGAGGATGACAGTGACAGCGACAGCGATGACGATGACGTGAAGGTTACAATTGGCAACATCAAAACAGGAGCGCCGTCCTACATGTGGGTACTGCTGGGTGTGGGGGGATTTGGGGCTCAGGGATCCCAGCATGTTGGGATGGAAAGTGGGGATGAGCTGAGAGCTGCTCTGGCTCCTGGGAGCAATGGCCAGAACACCAGAATGGGCTTAGGAGCTGATGGGCAGCTCTGCCTTGCAGTTGCTTGTTGGAGAATCCATCTGTAAAATGGGAATGATAATCCGTGGGGCTGCTGCTGGAGAATTAACTTACTAATTACTGGGCTCCCTGGGGCAGAATCAAAGGTGGGAAGTTCCATTTAACTCATCTGTGAAAACTTCCAGAACCGAAATCTGTCTTGCTAAGAATTTGCATAAGCTGTGAATTTACTGATTTCCAGCTGTCTGATTTTTCGTGGCTCAGAAATGGCGAGGCTGGATTTCAGAAGCAGGAAATTATACTTTTTACAACTCTGCCTAATGTGCATTGAATGAAAATAATAAGACAGCACTTTTGCTTGCTGCTAGCAGCCTTCCTCTTACACAAACTACTTACCTGTGCTTTGCTGCATATTCTGATTTTTCCACTTTATGGATAATTTCCTTCTCTTGTTGTAGAGGTGGTTTCAGTCTGATGGATGACTCTGAATAGCAAACCCAGGTGAACTAAAGCATCTCCTGAAGGGTGTCAGGGCTTGAATATATTTTGCATGAGAATCTTTAGCCAAGTAATTTGTTCAAATGCCAACGTAGTGATTCTTTTCCAATAGGGGAACTCCTATGAATCTAAACTTAAAAACGGGTAGAGGCTATGGAGCATCAGCTTCAGGTATTGCTGTTACTTTTATCCTTCACCTTTGCAATATTTCACCTACCTGGCACTGACAGCTGCAGCAGCTGCAAATTTTGCTCTGTTTGGAAGGATATTGAATTACTGTAAACCAGGAATAGGAAGTGCATTTCCTAAAAATCAGTGCTCCCAGCACAGTCTGAGGGGCCAGGATGCAATGGAGTGATTTAATTACCCATCACTGAGCAAGGTGATTATAATTCTTTTTAAAATAGGAAAAAAATACATTGGTTGATACTTTTACAGTAAAACCCCAGAACATTTCTAATTGTTGCACTGGGGCTGAGCATTCCAGCCCTGGAGAAGGGCTGTAACTCAGTGTCCTGAGCTGCTTGCAGTGTAAGATACTAAAAAACAAGCTCTGGCCTTGAGTATCAGCTGTGCATATTTGGCTGCTGAAATTTTCCCCACCGTTCAGTTTAGTTTCTCCTGTAAATTGAGTCTTGGATTCTGTCCTTCCACATATGTGAGACTGTCCTTTCGTGGGCTTCATCTGCTGCCTTCCACTAATTGCTTTATCCAGATGAATTATCTTCTGATTGAGAAAATAAGAACAAATCCCCCTTGAAGGTTCTGTACCTGACAGATTTTTGCAGACTCCTGTTAGTCCACTAAAGACTGATCTTGAAAAAGTCTCTTGTTAGGAGAAAATGTGTCTGTCTTGGGAGGGGAAAATAAATACTTTGCCTGGGGAGTAAAATAATTTTATTTTATTTTCATTTGGGGTAAATTTCATGCATGTCCTAATGATTTACTCTGCCTGTAGTACCAATCTGGGTTGAATTTGCTTCTCTGCTGTTCAGCTGCAAGTGCTGCACCCCCTGTTTGTTTATGGAGTGACTGAAGTCCTTTTATTAAAAAGCTGATTGTGGTTACCTACGTGCCGTAAAGCCGGTGATTAATTCACTGCAGTGCTTTGTTTCTGCTGGAATAACTTGATGAGCAAATGAGTGGATTAAAGGCATTGCATTAAAAGTTGTAACAGTCCCTCTCTCCCCAAAGCCAAGTTGCAGCCCAAAGGTATTGACTTGGATGCCGCAGGGAATATAAATGGATTGCCTGTGATAGAAGTGGATTTGGATTCGTTTGAAGACAAACCGTGGAGGAAACCAGGTGGGGCCTCACAGTTCCTTGTGGTAAATATTTTCTGCAGTTCCAGTTGTCTCTCTTTATTTTCACATGTAATTTCTGTCCATTTGTTGTTGCCAGGGAACAGGGAAGCTGGAACAATGTGTGTTGCTCAGCCTCAGATGCCTGGCTAGACAATCAATGGCATTTACTGATTGAACGAGCCATGTGCTTCCTAAAATTGGGTTGCATTTATTCTAGTAATTGAACTTCCCCAAAGGGAACAGCTATTTTTTTTAAATGGTCTATTTTATTAATTCCCTACTTCCTGAGAACATTGCACTGATACCAATCCAATAATGTTTGGCCTTAAAGGCAGCTGAGTGGGGTCAGGATTTGGGTGTTGATGTTGTTTGTTCTCCTCTTCCTGTGCAGGAGCTTGTTCTGTGTGCCCTGGCCAAGCCCAGAGTTGTCCCTGTGGTCCCTCCTCATTTGGGTCCTGGGGCTGCCCACGCTTACTTGTTTGAGGGAAATTTCTCCTCTTGCAGCTGTAGGATGCTACAAATCAGCTGCTGTTTTTCTTCTGATATAAAAGTAATTGAAGGAATAAGACATCCAAATTTTTGCTGTGCTACTCTCATAAAACGTGCTCTGATGAAATGTCAGCTGAAACAAAGAGTCCACTTGCCTTTTCTCAGCAATCATCATTCTCCCTGCCAGCCCCTGTATTTCATTTGATCTTTCAGCAGTGTTGCTGTGCTGAGTACATAGTGCTTTCCTGAGGCTGCCTGTGGTGTGGGCTGGGTATCTCCTGCCCCCATGAAGGGCAGTCCAGTGCCAGTAACTCCATGGGCACGTCCAGGTATCCAACCAGCACCGAAGCACCCTGCAGACGGTGCAGGCAGAATGGAACAGAAGCTTTTCTTCTGCAGGGATTTCTCCTTGATTGCGAAGTCAGAGGGGAATGGGAAGAAAGTGAGTTAGAAAGAATACAATGAAGTTCAAAGATAAAGCATGGACATGGTTGTGGCCATGCTGACATCCCTGGACCAAACTAGAGCCGGCTGGCCCTAAAACAGTGTTGGAGTGCAATAGAGGGAAGATTTCTGCAGAGCTGTGTGGTCTGTAAGTTTATTTTAGATAGCAAGTAGCTCATTACTCAACAGCCTTTCAAGTTTATATCCTTTACAGTTAATTGTTCAGCAGCTTGGTATCTCTTTGAGTGAGGGAGAAGAAGAAGCAATCCTGTGTGGAAGAACTGATAGAGGTCTGAAATAGAGGCTGATAGAATCGATAAGGAAATGTGTTGCTGAGTCGGTGTGGATGCAGTTTGCATGTTTGGGTGGTACAACAGGAAGAGTGGCCAGCCCAGGAGATAAACCTCACTGCTTAGACCTCACAGTTAAACCAAGCTCAGCATGGGCAGAGTTTTGCCTAGCTCTTGTAGCAGCTCTTTGTTCTGGAGTTGGTCTATGTAGGAATATCTTTGCGTGGGGGATGTTTGAGGGACACCTCAGCGGGCAGGAGGTGCTTTGTAGTGCTTCCTGCTGGGATCTGGGAGGTGGGAGGGGTGCTCCTGGAATTCCTGCAGCTGGGATTGCCCCTCTGCATCTCTGTTTTCTTGGCAAGCAGTTTGTGGTCACCTGTGTCATTCAGAAGTGCTCGTGCTGAATTGGCACATTGCACAGGAGGCTGGCAGTGTGAGATAACACTCTGGGATCACTAATTAGGGTTGTGACTGAACTGCAATTACTTGTGTAGTCCGGGGTGCATCAATAAAAACCTTCCACTTTAGCTGCCTTTCACAAATTGGTGAGCCCCAGAATCTCCTCTCAAAACAGCAGAGGCAGTGATGGTCAGGAGGGAAATGTGTGGCTTAGCTCTGCCAGCAGAAAGGTTCTGTGGCCCCACCCCATTTTTGTGGTGGGGTCTGGAACTGTCACTCCTGTGCTGTGCCCAGCACTCAGCTCATGTGGACAATTGGAAGAAACCAGTCTGAAAAAATCAGGCTGGTGAATAAGTGATTGCAGGGAGCTCCCAATGACCTGTGGAGTTGCTGTGCTGTGTGTCCCAGGGGGTCCCACTGCTGTGTTCTGTGTGTCCCAGGGGGTCCCACTGCTGTGTTCTGTGTGTCCCAGGGGGTCCCACTGCTGTGTGCTGAGTGTCCCAGGGGGTCCCACTGCTGTGTGCTGAGTGTCCCAGGGGGTCCCACTGCTGTGTTCTGTGTGTCCCAGGGGGTCCCACTCCTCTGTTCTGTGTGTCCCAGGGGGTCCCACTGCTGTGTTCTGTGTGTCCCAGGGGGTCCCCCTGCTGTGTTCTGTGTGTCCCAGGGGGTCCCCCTGCTGTGTTCTGTGTGTCCCAGGGGGTCCCACTGCTGTGTTCTGTGTCCCAGGGGGTCCCACTGCTGCTCAGGCCTTGTCCCCCTCCCAGCCAAGGTGCAGCCACTGTCCCCTCTGTGGCACCCACAGCTTTGTGGCAGGGAAAGGCACAAGCTGGGCTCTCTGGAAAACTTTTGTTACCTTAATTTAAGCAGTTAAAGGACAGCTTCAGAAAGCAAGAGTGCAGAACCCCTGTGCTAACTCCTGCTCCCTCTGCTAGGTGCTGATCTTTCTGATTACTTTAATTATGGATTCAATGAAGAAACATGGAAAGCTTATTGTGAAAAGCAGCGGCGGCTTCAGCTGGGGCTGGACCCTGCTCCTCCCATCAGCACTGAGAACAAGATCACGGTGGGTGACGTGTGGCTCCTGCTCCTGGCTCCAGGAAAACTGGGACTGTGGCTGTAATCACAGACGTGAGGGTGTAAGAGCAGGACATAGCCCAGTTCTGAACTGTTCTGTGTCCTTTCAGTGAGGAGAAGTACAAAAATGAATCTTCAAAGATTAAATCTCTGTTGAAAATCTTTCCTGCATGGAAGGAATAGTTCCATCAGCCTGGCAGGTTTGAACCATTACAGCAGCAAGACTGGAGTGAATTTCCAGGTTACCCAGCTGTAGGGGTGTCTGCTTGGAAAACCCCCTGGATGAGAGAAGTGCAGGAAGGGGAGCTGGGCCCCCAGGGCTGTGTTCCTCACTGCTGGTGCCTGCTGCAGTGGTGTGGTGCCTGCTGTGTTTGCAGACTGCTCTGGCCATCAACCTTTGCAGGAGTCCATGGTGGCCATCAGAACTTCAGCCAAATTGTCCGTACAGCAAGTACTGCTCATTCCAGTTTTGCCATAGTGACTCCATGGAAAATGATGTGATTTTAATAAACTCATAACAGGACTTCTAATGGGAGACAGTGGACAGCAGGCTGAGGCTGGAATGGCCACTGGCTGACAGAAGTGGCTGTGCCTTGACTGAAGAATAGGTTGCTCGTTGGCAAGAGCCCTGTGATTGTTCCTTTTGCTCAGGGTTGATCTCTGGTGCTCCATTCAGCTGAAAGGAGAGCATTAAACCTGTGTGTTATCTGTTACCTTCCATAGGTTCAGCAGGGAAGAACAGGAAATGCTGAAAAAGAAGTGGAAAACAACATCATCAAAACAGAGTTCAAAACAGACTTCCTGGCCCTGGTGGGAGGACGAATGAAGGCTGGGCCTCCTCCCAACAGGTAAGAGAGGAGTGTATTCTTCATGGGGGCACCTGGGACCTACCTGGGCCATGCCTGAGTCTTCTCAAGCCTCAAAGAGAAGCTTTTAAGCTTGGCAGGAAGCTGCTGTGGTCACTTATTCAGTGTCACCTCCAGCAGTGCAACCCCTGCCTGCCCATTCCCCGCTCCTTGGCGCCGGGAGGGAATCCTGTATCCCAGCTAATGGGACACATCTCTGGGAGTGGAAGGAGCCAGGCAAACACCTCAGCTTTGAGGGCTCACACTGCTGACATTGCTTGTGCTTGCTTGGCTTATTCCTACTCCCACGATGTTAATCTTTGCCTCCTCAAGTGGAAGTGGATTACGAGTTTGGCAGAGGATAAGAGGAGCTGTTGGTTCCTGAGCCTGTGTGCGACGCTGCTGGATGTGTGGTAAAACAACTGAGTCACTCTGAGGGGCAGCCTCTGCTGGGGAAACCACTTGGCTCTTAGGAGATTGATGGGGTTTTATCAAAAGCTTCAGAAAAGCACACCAGACGAGCCAGAGCTTTGGGCTCGGGGTGTTTCTGTTGCTAAATTCACAAAACAGCTTTTGCACACCTGCCTTGCAGAAAGCAGCCCTGCATCCCAGCTTTACTCCTTGTCTGGGAACCAGCTCTGTGCTTCAAGGATGAGCATTAAAGCTCTGCTCAGTCTGTTGGATTTGAGCACTTTGGGGGCAGTTCTTTCCCGGTGTGTAATCCCTGTTTTTACACCTGTTTGTGGTGGTCCTTTGGATCACATTTCTGGGTGTTCAGAGAGCCCAAACTCACCCCTGCTCAGAGGGAAATTGTTCAGGAATGAAGACAGGCTTCTCCTTGGCCTCTTGTCCAATTTGAGAGCTGTTTCCCTGGTGGGAAAAGCATGAAAGAAATCTGCTGACAGCAGGAAAAATTGCTCCTTCTGGTGCTTCTGAGCCTGAAAAGATGCCTGTGCTTTGTACCAGGAAGCTGGGGGGGACCATCGATGTGATCGGGGGCCAGGCAGGCACGATCCGGAGGGTGGAGGGAAGACGCCGGGATAAACACGCCTCGGAGGAAAACCCCATTCAGGTAAAGCTTCTGTGCTGCCTTGACACATTGCTGATTTTATTGCACTTCTGGTGAACCCTGGGCAAATGTCTGTGTGTTCCTGGCCTCCCGTGTCCCAGTGCATGCCTGCAAAGCAGGCATTGACCCTGTTGAGGTGTGTGCATGGATCGTTCCCTTCTGCAGGCTCAGTTAACTTCTGGCTTAAAAACTTGGCCTTGCTAGGAGCCAGATTTGTCCTTTAAAGACCAGTCTTCCCTTTGGAATGGTAAGGCCTGCGTTCTTTCCTCATCAGCTGTCCCAAAGCATCCCCAGGACTGTGCAGCTGGGAATCTCTTACGTGGATTATTCCCTTCCCTTCCACTGTGGGGTTGGAATCTTCAATTCTGCAGTGAAGGGTTTGTACCTGGGGCTGGTGTTTCTCTGTACTTGGAAGTAACATTTAGTCTCAAATCATTTGGTGCAGCCCACACCTCAGACTGAGCCTGGGGCTGTGTTACTGGATCTTGCTCCTTGTAAGAAATGAAAGCGGGGTTTAAAGCTGGTCTCAGTTCTGGGTGTGCCTGCCCGGTGTGTGACCATGATGTTCTGGCTGGCTCCTAGGCAGGAAGCTGCAGGGTCTGAGGACCATCTGCCAAACCCCCTTCTCTTAACCCCCTTCCTCCTGCCAACCACTGCTAACTTGCCAGAAAAACCCAAATGTGGAACCTTTCCCTTCCTTGGTCTGATTGCTGGGGTTTTCTCCGTGGTTTTGAAGTCCGTTTATTTTTTTACTGATCAGTTTTCCAGATTTTGCCAACAAGAAGAGTTTGCCTAAGAGACAGAATTTGCTGGGAAAGGGTTGTTGTTCCTCCCCCTCACAAGCACTGACAGCTGCACTTCCAGGTCACTCTGGTGCCTCTGCATATTGGTCACTCTTCCAGGCATGGCCACACTCCTGTTGTGGTGATGCTGCCAGCACCGTGAGGTCCCTGCTGCAGCAGCAAAGGGATTAAAACGTTCTCTTCTCATTCCTCTGCCCCCTAAGGTCCTGGGAGACCATGGAAGCAAGCCACAGCCCCCCCAGCAGCCCCAGCAGCCTTCCCAGCCCCAGCAGCCTCCTCAGCAGCAGCCGTTCGCTCCACCAGCAGGGCCTCCGCCTCCCCCGCTCGCTGGGCCTCCTCCTCCACATTTCCTTCACCCTCCTCCTCCAGTGACTTCTGTTCCACCTCCCCTGCACCCTCCAGGTACGTGTTCACTCCATGAAACGTGAGTTGGGGTGTCCCAGGCTTGGAGCAAATCGAAGGTTTCATGGTTCAGTGCTGTGGGATAGTTGAGCACTCGGGGAACAGGTCCTTACCCCTGGGCAGGCTTTGTTTAGTCTCCATCAGCCTATTTAATATTTGCCTTGAACACTTCAAAATGACAGCTGGTCCTTGAAAAAAAAATCTCTGGGCTTTGTTTCCATGAGGGAACCTTCCAGTGCTACTGATCCATTTGCTTTAGTGATAAATGGAAAGAAGCAGGTTCCTGTTTCTCTGTGGAGGAAACTGAGGACTGTTGCTTCTGGCTTAAATATGCCAAGCTGAAGTGAGGAGGCCTCACTCTGGGCTTTCCCTGGTCCTGGAGCAGCAGCCAGGCTCTGGAGAAGGCACCAGGAGCACTTCATGCAGTATCTCCTGCCTCAGGAGGATTTGCTGAAGCACTCACTGGTTCTTTTCCTGGTAACTTTTCCATGATAGCTTTTCCTGCTGCCTTACGTTAAAATGCTTGGCAAAGTCAAGATGGACACACTGGACTGGAACCTGCAGCAGGTTCTTCTCTCCAGCTCCTTCAGTTGTTCTGAAGACCAAATCAATTGTTGATGACACTCAGAAAAGGAATTCTCCAGTGTAAGAGAATTCTTTTTCTTAAATTTAAGAGAACTTTAAGATATAACACTTTAAGTTATAGCATAAAGGTAGAGAGATCATCATTTGGGAAAATTACATAATTTAAAGGTTAATTCCTGCTTAGTAGCACCAATTTTTCTGCTGCTCTGTTTGCTCCAGTATGTGAGATTAATTCAATTTGAGGTTTAGCGTGAGGTACAGAGAGGCCATGAGGTACAGAGAGGCCATGCTTTCCCTATCCTCACTTACTTTCCCTGCTTATTTCCACAGGCCTGCCACCTCCAGGTCCAATTCCAGGTAGGTGTTACCTTGTTCTTAATAACAGCAGCAATGTTGATCACACAGGTTCAGAGCATCTGGGCTAGGTAACATGAGATAGGATGGCACCAGTTTAGAGCACAGTTAATTTTAAGACTTGAAAACTCCAACTGAGCATTGAACTTGAGCTGCTTCTCTTCTACTCTGACATAAATCTGTAGGTCAGAATAGAACTTGACTGTTATATTCTGATCAGAAAGCAGCGGGTCTGCATCCCAAGAACCACTTTTCCTCCATAGGGCTGCAAGGGTTAATTGTTATTCCTTGATGAATCTTATGTTCAATATTTATAAGCCAGAATAGAAAGTAGTTTTTGCTTTGTTTTTATTCCCATATCCCTACAGAACTAACAGAGCTTTAGGGTGTGAATCTGGGGAGGAGATACTACCCTGAAGGAAAATGATTCCATTTCAAACAGGGCCTTGTTCAGGGTAAAAAGATGCTTTAGTGGCTTTTAACTGTGAACAGCACTTGTGAAGCTGGGAGATCTTGGTGCTGATTTCCCTTTCTGTGTCTAGGGTTGTTCCCACCACCTCTGGCACCACCACCAGCCCTCCTCATCCCAACCTTGGATGGGTAAGACCACACCTGGGTAAGACCACGCCATGGGTGCAGCTCCTCTGGAGGGAGGAAGGGAGGAGAACAGGTCCAAAATCAGTGCTGGGGATGCATGGTCTGGTCTTGGGTTGGGGTGAGGGGTGAGAGCAGAGTCTGTCAGGAATCCTCTGTGCACTCACCTGGATGTGTCATATTCAAGGCACAGGAAGGAGCCAGTAAAATCTAGGCAAGGCTTAGAGTAGGTGACGGCATGATTTGTTACTGGGATGCTTTCCCTGAAGATTCTCCAGGTAGTTTGTGAGCAGTGGTGCTTTCCCAGGGCAAGCAGTGGGATTATGGCAGGTTTGGAAGCTGTGGCAAAACCCCTGAACATTTCTGGTAGTGGGATTCCCATGAGAATGTTCCACAGACCTCCAGGAAAAATGGGGTGAAGCTGCAGCACAGCCAGACCTGTGGGGGGCTCTGATGTCAGTAACTCACCCCCTTTTCTCTCCCAAAGGCAGCCAGCCAGCTACAACAACAGGCAGCCACCTCCCTTTGGCTACAACTCTGCAGGTGAGTGCTGGGCAGGACGCATCCAACTGCTGCTCTCTCTCCCCTAGGGTTTTTGGCAGCCCAGGCTTTTCTGGGGCTGACACACATCGTGTCTGCTCCAGCTCCAGGGTCTTGCTGTGTCCCACACCATCCCAGTCAGGAGCACACGCTGGGTTTGCTGCACTGAGTGTCGTGCAGGTGTGGTGATGCAGTTTTGTGGCCGAGTGCTGAGGCTCAGGTCCCTGTTCCAGTGCAGATTCCCAGCACAGAGCAGGTGCCTCAGCAGTGTGTTCTGCCTGTTTGCACACACATGTGCTCACCCTCACTCACACTCTCTCCCTTTTCCCTGACCTCAGGGATGAGCACAACCATCCACAACTACTGAGCTTGGCATCTCCTGCCTGAGCTTTTGAATCCCTCCTCCCCCACGTCCCCCTGTCCCTTGCCTACCGGCACCATCTCCTGTGGGTTTGTAACAGGAGAGGCAGTGCCAGGGTTTCAGCAGATTCCCTTCCCTGGTGCAGCCCTGGCAGTGCCGTGTTCTCTCCCAGTCCTGTAGTGACCAGCTCAGAGTGGCTCCTCCTGGCTGTGCTGAGCAGGTGGAAGCACAGGCAGCTCTGCAGTGCCTCCCTGCAGGACAGGGTTGGAGGAGTTGGCAGTGCCAGCCCTTCCCAAGGAGAGGAGCCTCCAGTGCTGCCAGATGTGGCCCTGCTTTGGGATATGACCTCGCTGGTCCAGCTGGCCACATCTGCCTGGGAAGTGCTGGTGGCTCTGGGCTCCCCAGGTGACATCCTTCACTAGCAGCTGGTGCCCCTGGCCCTCCCCAGGTGCCACCAGAGACCAGAAGGTACCTGGTGGGAGGAGGGACCTCGTACAGGTGACCAAGAGCCCAGGGCTGACAGAGACTGCAGTGCTGCCTGTAAATGCCTGCTCTTGTGCTTTCCTCAGGGAGGAGGAGTTCCCTGTTAGCAAACTGCTGGAAGTGAAGGGAGGGGAAGGAGGGAGCAGAGCCGTTGTCTCCTTGGATCCAGCTGCACTGCCAGAGGGGGTCTTTGGAAAGGGAGGGACAGAGGGGGTGCTGGGGATGCTCTGGGTGACGGAGGGTTCTGCTCTCTGGCTGCAGATTCAGGTTTCATCAGCTACCCCCCCATCTCCACGTCCCACACGCCCTGGGTGACCACGGTGGACAAGGGCACGAGCAGCTCCAGCAGCAGCCACTGGGAATACTCGGGCTCCAGGCGGGAGAGGGAGCGGGAGCGCGAGCGGGAGCGGGAGAGGGAGCGAGACCGGGACCGCGACCGCACCCCGACCACCAGTGAATACAACAAGTGAGTGCTGCCCTCCTGCTGCTTACCCTGGGCAGCCCTGGGGCTCCTCGGGGTGCCTGGCCAAGGGTTGGGTTATAGAGGGCACCAGGTGAATTCTCTGAAATGTCTGGGGAAGAGCTCCTTTGGATCGATAACTACAGCACAGACCAGGAGCTGTGTCACTGGCTGATTTCCTGTCTCTGGGTCTGGGGTTTTTTGTTTAAATCCAGCAGAACCAGTTCCTCTTGCTCTCCCACGAGGCCAGTCAATGAAATAGCCCCTCTCTGTTTACTCAGTGCTTCACAGCTCAGTGTGAAGCACTGGCTGCAGGAGCTGCTGCTTCTTGTCTTCTAAGTGTCACTGTCAGATCAAAGGACAAACAGCCTGCTCTGCTCCGATCTCCTGTGGGGCTGGGAGTGCCATTCCCTGCGAGTCAGCCAGGAAATGGGAGCAGAACTGGAGAGACCACCTTGGTGGGAGCTGCTGTGACCTCGGCTGACAGCAGTGCCTGGAGCGCTTGGGAAAGGAAAGGAGGTTTGGAGCCTCCCTGTGTTGATCTAAGGTGGAGGCTGGGCTGCAGACACTTCCCAAACGCATCCCTTTGGTGTTCAGTCAGCAGCAGCGTCGGTGTTTCGCAGGCCCCAGGCTCAGAAGTGCCAATAATCATTCAAAACATGATCAGAATGTGCATTCCTGGCACGGGGTGCTTCCTGCCGGGGAGCTTCCCAGCCCAGGGAGGGAGCAAACAGGGCAATGTGCTCCTAATATTTTATTTCTTTTCCTTTACAAGCTTGTGGGCACTGTGGATGGGAGTGGGGGGGAAAGAACAGAACACAAACTTGCTAAAAATTGGAAGAGCTCAGACTCCCCCACTTCCTGATCCATGCTGGAGCCAGGGCCTGGGATGAGCACTCCTGAGCACATTGTTGGCATTTCTGGGTGGTGTGGAGCACCCTGGTGCAGGTCAGAGCAGGGCAAGTGGCCGTGCAGTCCTTTGGAGCACTCCCAGCTGATTGATCCTGGACATTTATTTGTCCAGCTTGTGTCCAGGAGTGTCAGAACAATGTTTCTGACTTCCTTTCTCCCAAGTCTGAGTATTGTTCCACAGAGGGACTTGTTAACCCTTCGGATTTTGCCTTCCAGGAGTTGAACGGGGAGGTGTAGAGGGGAGCGTGGGATGTGTCTCAATCTGGGGTACACGATGCCCACTCCCAGGGATTGAATGAGGTGCTTTGAGCAGGTAGAGAGGTGCAGACAGAAAGCTGTGCTCAGAGCTGGAGGTTTTGAGCTCGTGGGGAAGAAAACAGCCCCTCACACAGAAGGATGAGAGGCTGTGTGGGGTATCCGTGCTGAGGGAAGCCCAGCAGCAGGGAGGGGGAGCGATGAGCGGAGCCGTGTGCGTGCCGTGCTCCTGTCGCAGGCGTTTCAGGAGCACCCGCGGTCAGTCAGAGGTGCCAGATGTTGTCGGAGAGAGGGGTTGCAGCCCCGCACGGCGGCCCGGGCCCAGGGGGCCGTGTCCCTGTGCCCACGTGTCCCTTGTCCCCGCAGTGACGACGAGCGGTACCGCTACTACAGCCGCGAGCGCAGCTACGACTTCGAGCGCGATTACCGGCGCAGCCGCGACCGCAGCCGCGAGCGTGAGGAGCGGCACCGCGAGCGCCGCCACCGCGACAAGGACGACAGCAGCAAACACAAATCCTCCCGCAGGTCAGTGAGCGAGTGCTGGGGAGGAACTCCGTGTTCCTGGGGTGAAATGTCAGCCTGGCTCGTCCCGGCTCCCTCTGTCGCACAGCCTTGGGCAGGGGGAGCCCTCTGGGACAGGGAAAGGAGACCTCGGTGTTGTGAGTTCCCAGCTGGCAGCACTGGTGGGGGAAGGAGGGATTGAGCTGGGCTCAACCTCCCACCAGAGCTCCCATCTTGACAAAAGCACTGAGCTACTCTACTCACACAAAGGGAGCTGCGAGGCCATGACAGAAGCATCATCTTTTGGTGCTGCTGCTCCTGCTCACCAGGGCAGAGCTCACAGAATCCATCAGGTTGGAAAAGTCCTTTAAGATCCTCGAGTCCAACCTGTGACCCAACACCACCTTGTCACCCAGGCCATGGCACTGAGTGCCACATCCAGGCTTTCCTTAAACACCTCCAGGGACAGTGACTCCATCACCTCCCTGCACAGCCCCCTCCAATGCCCAGTCACTCTTTCTGTGAAGAGCTTCCTTCTGCCCACACTCAGAAATTGCCTCTTGAGCAGAAGCAGCAGAGCTCTTGCCCAGAGCCTGATGGTGAGGGGGGTGATGGTCTGCACAAAGGTGGAACTTCTGGGGCAGAGCAGCATGTCCTGAAATCACAGCTTTTCTGCAGAAGATGGATTTGCCAACAGATGATCTTCCTGGGAGAGCAGTCTCAAGCAGCAGCTCTGCTCTCTGGGGCTGAGGCAGGTTCTGTGCTCAGGTCCTGTGTCACTTCACATCCCATTAACGACTTGAGCAGAGCTGCTCTTGCTCTTTTTTCTTGATGCTTCACCTCCCTTCTTCTAGGTGAAACTCCTGTCAGCTCTGTAGGTAATTACCCTTATTATGAAACTGGTATGAGAAAAACTCCTATGTAGTGACTGGAGGAAAAAGGCTGTTTTATCCTCAAGGAGATGAGTAAGTTTTCAAGGAAGGACTGATTGCTGAAGGGTTGGGAGCAAAATGATGGGAGGAAAGACTAAGACCATAATAAAAATTGAATACAGAACAACTGGAAGCTGAGCTGGTACCAGACAAACAAGTCATTGGCTTTAGGGTTATTTCTCAGCTTCCTCCACTCAGAATTGAAACCCTGGAGTAGATACCTCACTGTAGGAATCCCTGCCCATGGTCCCCTCCAACCCAAACCACTCTGGGATTCCCTGCTTGCGGCACACTGAGGTTTGATCCTGTTTGAGGCATCTGCAGATGAAAGGGTTTCATTTCCAGCTTCCTGCAAACTGAGCAGTCTCAAGGAAATCACTGACGCTGGTTTCAGTATTAAAGGACAGAAACACTGTCCCAGCACAAACCACTGACACAAGGCCACGAGGTGGCTGAAGGTGTTTTGTGGAGAGGCAGCAGCCTTTTATTTTTCCCTATTTTTTTTTTGCCTTTAATGACTGTGAAACCATTTATTAAACCAGTCAGAAAATTACTTGAAGCCAGGAGCTTTTCAGCCAGGTTCAGCCAGTTCTGTGTCTGCTGCTGAACTGGAATTCCAGCTGTGCTAAGAATTTGTGTGTACACCTGATGCTGTCCCAGCTCATGGAGCTGTGCCTGCACAGTCACAGTTTATCCTGGGATAAATTTATCTGCTGGTTCCTGTCCTCTGGGCTGTGCTCTAACTCTGCCACCTTCACACCACAGTCAGCTCCTGAGAGCTCACTTGGTTTGAACCTGTGAGAGAAGCAGCAGAAAATCTCCTTCCAGGAGGGGCCAAACCAGAGCTCCCCCTTTTCCTGGGGGGAGGCAGAGCTGCTCCTGGGGCTGTGTTGGATGCATGGAGCAGCTGGCAGGGCACAGGCTCAGGGCATGCACAGCCTGCTCAGGCCTCCTCCTGCCTGGGATTGCTCCCACATCACAGAAATCCTCTGTAAACATTCCCAGTTATCCACCCACATCTGGAAAACTCGGTGAGGAGATAAAGGAGTTCTAAAGCACGAAGCCAGTGAAGAGCCAGGTCAGGTGTGAGTCAGCAGAAGTAGAAACAGGATCTGCCTCCCCTGGGGAAACCCACATTTGTCTCGCTCCACTGATCCCTTTGCTGCCTCTAGTCCAGGGATTTCCCCAAGATGTTCAGAGGAGTGAAAGTTTCAGACATGTCTGGGGTTCAGGACTCCTCCTTCTCTCAGCCTCGGTGCTGTGTCAGAATTGTTGGAGCTCCCTCCAGAGTGGAAGAACCCCAAGATGTTGCCTGTGGACGCTGCCAGGAGTGGCTGTGGCAGAGTGTGACAGTGGCAGTGTGTGGCAGTGGCACTGTGTGACAGTGGCAGAGTGGCAGAGTGTGACAGTGGCAGAGTGTGACAGTGGCAGTGTGTGGCAGTGGCAGTGTGTGGCAGTGGCAGTGTGGCAGTGGCAGTGAGTGGCAGTGTGACAGTGACAGTGTGTGACGGTGACAGTGTGGCAGTGGCAGTGACTGTGGCAGTGGCAGTGTATGACAGTGGAAGTGTGACAGTGGCAGTGGGACTGTGACAGTGACAGTGTGGCAGTGACAGTGTGGCAGTGACAGTGTGACAGTAACAGTGGCAGTGTGGCAGTGACAGTGTGGCAGTGGCAGTGTGGCAGTGACAGTGTGACAGTGTGACAGTGACAGTGTGACAGTGGCAGTGTGGCAGTGACAGTGTGACAGTGACAGTGTGTGTCAGTGTGTGACAATGGCACTGTGACAGTGTGTGATGGTGACAGTGTGGCAGTGGCAGTGTGTGGCAGTGGCAGTGTGGCAGTGACAGTGTGACAGTGACAGTGTGGCAGCGCTGCTGCAGCGGGTGCTGTTTGCACAGCCCTTCCCAGAGCAGCCCCACACGGGATCGGATCATCCCCAAATCCCCGCGGTGCCCTCGGCGCTGCTGAGGTGTTTCCTTTGGGGGGCATCAAAGCCCCCGTGCCCGCCACTGGGTCCCTGCTGTGGCAGGGCTGTGCCTGATGTCCCTTCGTCCCCTCTGTTCCCCGCTCAGGAAGCAGCATGAGAGCGAGGAGGGCGAGAGCCACCGGCGCCACAAGCACAAAAAGAACAAGCGGAGCAAGGAGGAGAAGGAGGCCAGCGAGGACGGCGCCCAGGAGGGCGAGGAGCAGGACACCAAGGAGTGAGCCGGGCCCACCACTGGCCCTCGGCAGGAAGTCGCTCCTGTGGAACCAGCGTGGCATTGGTGATGTTTTGGTTGGGGGGGGGGGGATTTTTTTTTTTTTTTTAATTTTTTACTTTTTCCAAGGGAAGAGGCTGACTGGGCGAGCCGTGGCACAGCCGGCAGTGCCTCGGGAGCTGAGGCTGCACGAGCCCTTAAACTTCCTTTTTTTTGTTTGTTTTTGATACAAGACAATACTGCAGTACTAGTTACAAAGCACTGAGCTACTCTACTCATCCACATCCCTAGGGAGAACTTTGGTGTATCAGATCCTATGGTTTCTGATGGAAGATGGCTTCAGCTGAAACTTAACGCAATTAGGTCGTAGCTCTTGGTTCTTTTTGTCGTCATCATTCCTTTTTGAGAACTAGGACAGTAAGTGCAACTTGAAATTTATTGTCCAAAGAACAGCGTGGCTTAGATCCCGGGAGCCAGCTTAGAGTCTGGTGTCTAGCAGTGAAAAGTCTCATCCCCGAATAAATTTCTTTATAGCTACAAAAACAGCTTCTGATTTCTCCGTGGCCAGCTGAGCGTGTCAGGAGGAGCTGCGGGATCTGCTCCAGGTGGGCACAGGGGCCTGCCTGGATGGGACAGCTTCCAGAAGCTGCTGAGGGCATTCACACAGCGTGTGCAGAGACTCCAAAACTGGCTTTTTTTTATCCATTGCAAAGGTAGTTCTGTCACGTTCTATCTCTACGTGAGGAATCAATGAAGATCCATAGTAAGAGCATGAATTTCTCTTTAATTCCTTTTGACTTAACTATTTTATTTCCTTTTTTTACTAAGAGTTGACTGAATAACTTAGAGTGCAGTAGAGAACACCAAGTCCCAGTTAGCAGTTTGCCCTCGTGGGGTTGGCATTTCTATTTGGGTGTCACCAACACTCCTGTCCAATGCATTCCTTTCCCTTAGATCCCAAAATAAATTTAGTCAAATTCCAAGGTTTCTTTGGACTTGGTATGGGTTGGGGAAGGGGGCAACAGATGTTTCTGGGTGGGAAGAACAGGGGAAATAATTCTGAGGGGTTTTGGTCTGTCTGGTCCTTAGGATCTTGCCCCTCTGTGTGAGTCCACAAATGTCTCATTTTCCTTTGACTTGTTATTTAAAACTGTCTGAAATCTTTGTCCTAAAATAATACGGTTCTGAAACGTTCTGTATTTTTTGGTATTGTAATCGTGGAAGTCTGAGGGTGCTGGGAAGCGTCCACCCTGTGCCAGGAGAGCCCTTTGGTTCCGGGTTCAACACTGTGGCAGTGCAGTGATGGGTGTGTAACTGCAGAGCCCAGGGGAGGAGGAGGAGAACTGGGGCTTCTGCTGGGTTTTGGTTTTCATGGAGCTTTTTTAATGTGCTTTGAGCTCCTGGGAAATGTGTGTGCACTGAGCCAGGGCTAGCTGGGATCAGGCTGCAGGGTGGAGCCCAGATTTAGGAATACGGCATCGCTCACTGCTCCCCTGGGCAATCCCAGCTCCTGGCACGGGGTGTGGAGCCAGGGAATCCTCCTGGCAGCTCCTGCTCAGGGCAGGGCTTCAGCTGTGAGTGCCCAGAAGCTTTCAGGAGAAGGGGATGAACTTGCTGCTCCCCAGGAGAATCCCAAACCAGACTGGTGAGGAGGATTCAGGAGCTTGGCCGCTGCTCCCTGGCACCACACACGACAGAGGTGCCCACCCTCCCTGCCAGAGCCCGGGCTTGGCCAGGGCAGTGCCAGGGGGAGAGGGCCCAGCACCCCTGCCCAGCCTCCCTCAGGAGCCTGCAGCTGGTGCTGATGAGAGGTGCTGGTTTGTTCCAGCACAGCAACTCTGACCTTGCTGGGGCAGCCAGTGCCAAAGGGGGCCCGGGCAGTGCCCCCAGCCCGCTCTGAGCTGGCTTTTCCTGCCCTGAATCAGGATCAGTGCTGCCACTGGAATGTTGCACCCAGGTGAGTGGGGGTTGGCCCCAGCCAAGGCCATTTCTCCCACCTTTGCATGCTCAGGTGTCCCTGGTGCCTCTGCAGGGGTGGCCAGAGCTGTCCAGCCCCACTCCCCGCTCTCCTGCACTGTTGGAGTGACACAATTAATGGTGATCCCATCCAGCCTGAATCCCTCCCCCCATGGTGCTGTGGGAGTGGGAACAGGGAATCCAGCATGGATCCAGTCAGGGCTGCACCTCCTCCTGTGTTACTTGAATGAGCTGGACCCAAAATACAGAATATGCTGAGGTGGAAGGGACCTTCACTAATGGGGCCAGGAGCAGCTGTGAATTTAAGGTAAACAGTTTTAAATGGGTTTCTTTTCATTAAATAGAGGTAAATGGTTTGCCTTTACTGTCAGGGAAATGTAAAGGTGGAGTGTTGGCAATGATCTGTACTTGCATCAGGAAGCTGCTGCAGGTTTCCTGGTGTTGTGATGTGGGCTTTACTGATGTTGAGGGGTTTTTCCCAGCCAGTGTACTCCAGGATAGTCCAGCTGCTTTCCTGGGAGAAGCAAAGACAATGACACCATTTCCTGCCTCCCAGGGTCAGTTTTGTGTTGAGTTGACCCATTCTGGGGGTGTTGGCTGATACATGGAAAGAAAGGGTAAAAACCACACCTCTAATCCCTATTTTTCAGCAATATGACAATAATTTATAAAGGCATCAAAACAAATTCAACATCTATTAACAAGCTGATTTTGGAAACAAAATTTAAATTACGAGGACATTTTGGTGAAGCTGAAGGCACCTTCAAAGGAGATGGAGTAAAAATGGTTCTGCAGCCTCCTCCTCCCTCCCACTGCCAGCCCAGCAGCTGCACAGCTCTCTCCTCCTGCCCTTTCCCCACATTTGGGGCAGGCAGGGGGACTCACCCTCTCTCTGTCCACATCAGTATTTACTGTTCCAGGCACAGATTCTGCACATTAATTGGAAAGAGATAAAAAATTGCTTCAGGTTTTTGTGTCCCAGTGAGGTCAATGATGAGTTTTCCTCTGGGGGTTATTTTGCTCTCAGCATTCAGCAGAACAGGCAAACAGCCCTGGAGCCCAGGTAGCCCCAGCTGAGCTGTCAGAGTCCCCAGGGGCGTTCCCAGCCAAAGCAGGGCTGCTGTGAGGATGGATCCACGCTCCTGCTGTGTCCTGGGACAGGCCCTGCCCGCAGCTCCCGGCGCAGGGAGTGAAGTCACCGTGTGTAAACAAGGCCCAGGGACAGCAACTGACAAAGTGCCAGCCCAGGAGAAGCTTCAGCCAGGGCTGGGCTCTTTCCTGCAGGGCTGCTACAAGGAATTAAACATTCATTGGAGGCAGCATTTGGACAGGGACAGGCTCCTTGGGTTCTTACAGAGCTGCTCCAGCAAAAAGTGCAGCAGAGGCAGCACAGGAGGAAAAGATCTCTCAGTGCAATCTGGTTTGAGAAAAACCCATCATTTCTACTGCTCATTAAGCTGCTACAAAAAGGGAATTGCTTCAGGTGGCATTTGCAAGGAAGAACTTTCACAGTGTCAGAGGTCAAACCACCCCGCCCAGGCTTCAGTTCTTTAATTCTAAATTTGAACTGCACAGTGGGTTTGAACTGAAGCCAGGCTGGGCACAATCCCCTTCTGGAGGTGACATTTCCTGCAGCCAAGGATCCTTTGAGCTTCCCCTGATCCCATGAGTTGATATTTGGCTCCAGCTGCAAGAGGGACACGAAGAGAACTGCAGGAGAAATCTCACACCTGCCTGACAGTACAGATGCTCCTGCCCCTGCCTGACCTCTGCCTCTCAGCACTGGAAACATAAAAATAAGACAGGCAGCAGGCTGGGCCAGGGGAGTCTGTTACCAGCCTGTTCACTTCCTCACCTGCCTTCTGGGGGAAAAACTGCTTTTATCAATCCTAAAACCAGGAAAACTTGTGTGCAGAAGAGTGAACCTTGCTCCTGACCTTCGGTAAAGTCACATTTTGCAACATCGTATTTCAGTCAAACCACTCTCGCTGCTACCTCTGAGAGTGGTTCTTTAGGCTGTTGAAATTGTCCCTTTGCAATAAATCAGTGGAGTTGGCAGGATCCTCAACCAGGATTTGTGACAGGACCCTCATACAGGTAACAGCTCCTCCAGGCTGACCCAGCAGCTCTGAGTTACCCTGGGGTTTTCATGTATTAACACATTCCTTGGGTTACTGACACCTAAAAATAAGAGGACTGAGAAATCCAGATAAATAGGAACTGCCTAATTGGGTCCCATCCTTACAGATTCATTAGCTGCTCTAAAAGCCTCTGCTTTAACCCATTCAAATACTCAATGGAAAGCAGAGCCCTAAAATCAAGGGCAGCCTCAGCAGCCTCCAGGGCAGATTGTGGAGAAACACGGGGAAGAGCCTTCTGTGCACCACCAATCCTAAGGAGCTTTAATGAGCCTGGGAAGCTCCAGCAAGTGTTGGATTAACCCTTACTTTGAATTCAACATCCAGATTTGTTGGTAAAATGTTTTCCACCACAAGGCAGCGAGGAGTCTGCCCTGGCAATGCAGCAGGAGCAGGAGTGGAGCAGTCCCTGTTTCTCTGTCAGGTGTGGCTCTGGGTGGTGCCCAGCTGCTGTTGGATACCTGGAAGTGTTGGGGGTTTGGTGGAGCTGTCACACGAGGCTCCCAGGCCAGGATACCACGGTGAGGGTCACTCTGTTCCTCTGCTCCTTCAGCATTGGGATTAATTCCGAGTTGCTCATTCCTATTGCTGGCACTCCGTTCACTGCCACGATTTCATCTCCACACCTGCCCAAAGACAGGATCCAGTCAGGACTGGCTTCATTATTAACACTGCACCCACGCTCACCCTGAGCCCACCCTGAGCCAAATCAACTCCTCCTTGCAAGAACTTTTTCCCTGCAGTCAGAGGGGCAGGGAGGAGGAGGCCACGGCTGGTGCTGGGGTGGCAGCAGCGAGGGGCAGCAGGAGCGTGCCCAGCAGGGCAGGCAGCAGAGGGAGGAGTTGTGCCGGTCGAACACCGATGGCCCGGGTCAGCCCTGCAGCTGCAGGCACTGAGCTGCTTCCAGCGGCCCCACTGCCACCCTCAGAGGTGGGAGAGGGACCTGCCCCCCTCTGGCACACCCAGCACCTTCTGAGGGGTGCGAGGTGCTGAGCCCCCGCAGCGCTGTCCCAGCGCTCGGACACGAGCCCAGCTGAGCCCAACCTCCCCCCTCGGCTCTGGGAGCAAAGCCCAGCTCCGTACCCCCTCTGTGTCCCCTCCCTCTGTGGCAGCCCTGCCTGCAGGAGCCAGCTCCGCATCCCAGAGACACCTGTGGGGCCCGCCAGCCCCACCCCTGCTCCTCCCACCGGGATCTCTCACGACACCCAAATCCGCAAAGCTCGAGTTCAGTTTCCTGCACAGGAGGGCTTTTGTTGCTTGCGTTGGGATACTTTCCCTAATCCAAGAGGTTTTATACTCTGGAACCTCTGAGATTCATCTCAAACATCCCCTTTCTACTTTTACCTAATTGCTCTCAATTAAACCCTTCACAGTTAGGTTTTAAAGGGCTGTAAATTCCTTTTCGTTGCGCCTTTATGGAGAAACCAAAACGCTGCTTAATGCAGGCTTAGTTTGTTACAAGTTTGGCAACAGTATTAACTGTCAAATGAGTGAAAGAAGGAGTCATTAACTTGGAGCTGAGCTCCTTCCGAGAGTCAGAGTCTCGGGAACCCCCCGCCCCCAGCACTGGTGGTGTTGATTCCCCGGGTACCTCACACCTACTTGAGTTTCCTGTCCCGGAATGCCGGAGTCCCGGGCACGATGGTTTTGATAAAGAAGGGTTGGTTTCCTTTGCTTTCCTCAAAGCCTCCCACGATGCTGAAGCCCCAACTTTCCAGGTTTCCTTTACTAAGGACGATATCTTGGCAGAAGTGAAGGTAGCTGTGTCAAAAACAGAGAGGTTATGAGGAATATTGCCTGAGCAGGAATTTATGTTTTCCCTCATGGAAAGCACAGCTATGTGACAGGCTCCTTTTCCTGTTTTTTAGGATTTCAGACACCCCTTTGCAGGGCATGGCAGAGGGTTAATTCTCAAATGGGATGATGCCAGTCCTTTAGAAATCTTTCCTCAGTGTTGTCAGCGTTGGTTTAAGAGCTAAGAGGAAACCACCCGGCTCTAAAGGGGTTTGGGACCTGCAAGACTCCTGAATAACTTTGTGAATTCTGCTAATGAACACCCACAGCACCCGTGACAAACCCAAATGAACAGTGAGCAGCAGCTACACCCATGCAGTTAATGAGAGGGAGGGTTTTTATTCCCTCTGTGCGCTGCATTGGTACAAGGGAGGCTTTCAGCATCACTGGCAGCAAATGTGAGGGGCAGCAGCCTCTCTTCAGCTGCCAGATCAGAGCAGGGAAAGGTTTTCCTGCAGGATCCAGGATGTCCAGTTGAGAGACTGGGCTCCTTGGTGAGAGCCCCCTGGTTTTGGATGCCGGCCAGCGAGGTTTGTCTCCTCAGGGAGCCTGGGGAATGTGAGATGGAAGCGCCAGCAGCACTGGGTGCCCGAGCTGGTGGCACAGAGCCCCGCAAAGCCTTGGCGAGGTGACACAGAAGGTGTGGCAGGAGCGTCTCGTGTGCCCCGGCTCCATCCCGGCTCCAGCTCAGGTTACATCCTGGCACCGCGGAGCTGTGAAACTGCTGCTCATCATCACCCCGCTGAGCTATTCCAGCAGCTAAACTTTTCCTAATAAACGTTTTTGCCTCAAGGGCTTTGCTCGAGCAGTTTGCAGAGGAGTTTCAGATTTCAAAAGCCTTCTCAGTTAACTTCTCACCAGGAGAAAGATCCAATTATCTACTTTCAAACTGTAATTTACTTTTGTAGAGTTTTTCGCACATAAACACCAGGAGACCCAGCTCGAGCTCACTGATTTCTCCATGGTTTCCTTCCACGGGCACCACACAAGTGCAAAAACACAGCTCTGAGCCACGGCTGTGGCAGCTCCTGCAAATGAACAGCCCCGAGAGCAACACTGGCAAGTGCTACGTCAGCACAGAACATAAATAAAAACATCAGGCACATCCTCCAGGAGCTGCAAAGGGCTCTTTGCTAGGAATCAGTTTTCCGTATTAAAAAGGGGTTCCAGGAAGAGAAACTTCAATTCACTACGATCAAAAATGACTGTGGGAAAAGAATTGGAGAGTTTAGGGAAGGTCGAGGTGCAGGTTTTATGGTGCCAAGCACGCTGCTGAGCTGGCAGTTCCTGGTGCCTGTTGGAGTTTGGAGCTGCAGCGGGGCCGGGGCCGGGAGCTCCTCATGGGTATTGTGGGAAGAGTCAGACTGCAGTCGGATAAAACCCAGGGAAGAGGGCAGCAGGAAAACTGCTTTTCCACCCCGAGACTTCTCCACAAGCCACACAGTGCACTGTGTTTTCAAGAGGAGAAGGTTTTAGAGAGAAAAGATAAATCAATCTGTAAACTTTTGTTTCTGGTGCCTTTGGGATCCAGGGTGTGTTGGATTAGGACATGGCCCCAGTCTGAATCAGCTCTTGAGAGGGTATTTTACACTATCAGTGGCTGGTATGGATTTAACATCATGCTAGGAAGAAATCACAGTTCTGTTAGACAGAAACAGAAACCGCAGATACAAGAATCGAGGCCTGAATGAAGCACTGGGGGCTCAAGTGTTGCAAGGATCAAATACACTTCCCTAGCCTGAGCACTCATTTCAACTCACACCTTTCAGCATCAAGTTTGGTTCCAACTAGAAAGAAACACATTCCTCTAAAAAGAAAGGGAAAATTCTGCTGGAGCAGAGGAATAACCGAGGACAAAAAAGCTGAACAAACCCAAAATTGCACATGCAATCAGCTTTGAGCTTTCACCCTGCAGGACGTTCCAGCACACTGAGGCCAGGGCAGCCCCAAGGAGCAGCTCCCAGTGGCAGAGCTGGTGCTGAGGGCACAGGGCCCAGGCTGGGCACATTTCTGGGGTTTTCTGTGATGTAGCGTCAGTGTGGGGCACACAGGGGCTGTGCCACGGACATTCCTCTGCAGCACTGGGGGTTTGGTCCTGTGCAAAGCAAACCCAGTTCGGGTGGGTCAGGACCTCTCTGCAGTGGGAAGCAAACCACAAGCACGTGGGGGCACTGGGATCTCCCTGCAGCTGCACAGCCCTGAGCCAGCCTGAAACGCCAGAGGCACCCTGAACATCCCCAGGTGACAAACAGGGGCTCTGTGGGTGACCAGCCAGTTGCTACCAGGTCTCACTGGGAGCAGATGGGAAAAGGAGTGAGGAAGCTCAAGAACTACAGCCCTTTCTAGTGCTGGAGACAGGAGGAACATTCTGTCACATCCTGAAGTGGAATAACCTTGCCGTGTGCTTCCTACCAACCCTCACACCCAGAACTGCAGACAAATTCCAAGGCCAGAACTCAGGCTGGAGTAAAAGGAAGTGAAGAGCAGAAAGGACACCTGGAATTGCTTCTTGTTTCAGGAGTCACAGTCAAATGAAGGGGGAACATCAATACCAGCAGCAAAGGAATTCCCAGCAATGCATTAAACAGGGGTAATGTCAGGGCACCCTGAAATGAAGGCAGGGGATCCAGGAGCAGAGAAGACTCCAGTCCCTGCAGCAGTGTGGGGAAGCTGCAAATCACCTGACAGCCAGAAAAATTGGGAAGGGAAGAAGAGATACCCAGCCAGGTTTTGCCTTGCTGAAACTCACTGCAGGAGCTGCATAAGGAACAAACACCAGGCAGCATCGAGGGTTTGTGCCCAGGTTTGGGCTCTCCAGGTGCAGCTCAGGACCAGCTGACACCAGACCTGCCTGGAACAGCCAGGCCAATTCCCAGGAGAGCAGAGGGAGATGGGAGGAGGTGCTGAGCACAGGCCAAGTACAGGAGACACAAAAGCTGCCTTTCCTTGGGCTGGTTTGTTGAGCATTTACAGGCTGCTAGGTAACACAACAGAGGCTTTGTGAGTGGCTCTTCCTTAGGTGTCCCAAGAAACAAGGCTGTAAATGATCCAGGCTTCCCACAGCAGGTTTGGCTTTATGTTCCACATGCAGATGCCCCTGCACTCAGCTGGGATGACAAAAGACTCTGCCTTTCAGTGTTTTGGTGTAACTGAAAAAGGGAGGGAGCCAGAGGTTCACCTCTGCAGGAAGGAGAGGGAAATCCAAGCTTCACTTGGAACTTAGCAAGTTAAACCCTGTGCTAAGGCTGTGATGCAAAGCTTTGCAGCAGGAGAACTCAACTGTGCAGAATCATTTCTGCTTCGTGCTGAAGATGACAGTTACAACAGCCAGGACGAATTAGACTGAAAGAATGTCTGCCCCTAAGTGAGGTGATCAGATTAGAAACTCCCAGACAGCCCAAGGTGTCTCTTGGCTTGTGTTAGGGGAAGCAGGAAGAGCCACAGAGAGATTTCAGTCAGTACTTTAGCAGGGACTGTATCTAACATTGACTATTTCTCTTGGAAGAAGGGGCTTCAGGACTTCTAAAGCATGGTTACTGTCCCACAGGAGGGGGGGAATGATGGGTCACTCCTTAAAAACAGTGGAAGTTCCTTATGCACTCATTATTCTATGATCTCATGGGCAAGTAAGGCTTTCCACTGCCTTACAGCTAAACGGGAATACCAGGAATGCTTCCAAGTTCATCAACAAAGTAATTAATTTCTAGTGTTTGAGTGAAAGTCAACCCTGTAATTAACAGCTCCCTACACAGTCCCTGACAAACATACCTGGGCAATCCCAGCCACGTGATCCAGAGGGGAGACCAGCTGAATCCCTGCTCCCTGATGTCCAGGGATGGCTCTGGGGAGTTCAGGGAGAGGATTTCCAAGGCTTTCAGTGTGACTGAGTGGGAAGCTGCATTGGATTTCAGTGCTGAGACAGCTTCATAGTAGTTCAGATGAGTCAAATCAATGCCATTTATGCTCAGAAGTACATCCCCTGTTGATGAAATAAAATGGGATTATCACAGACCTTTGGCTATGGAGCCCATTTCAGCCTCAAGGGGTCATGTGAACCCTGTTTGTAGCCTCTCTTTAGTGCCCAAGTCCAGCTTCCACTGAAAAAACCCCACAGTTCCTAAAGGATAAATGGTCTGAGAGCCTCCCTTACCTCTCTTGATTCTGCCATCCCTGAAGAGGCATCCAATGGGCTGCACGCTTGTCACATAGATGGGGAGCTTGTTTTTGTTATCCCTTCCACCTCCAATCGTGATTCCCAAAGATTCCTTTGGCTCCTTTTTTATTGCAACTGTCTTCTCATGACTTACATATCCCTGAGGCAAATCCTACAAAGGAACGACAGTACCAAATGCAGCTTCATTAATGCACTGCACAGGAGAAGCCCAGCTCTGGAAGACAGCAACATTTGTATCCTCAATCCAGAGCATTCCAGCAATGCTGCTGGATGGCAAAGTCAGCTTCCCATGTCCATGTGGGTGGGAACACAAAGCAGTGTTTCTAAGGTGAGCCACCAGAGCTGAGGCAGTGCTGTCCTCATGATCCCACATCCATTTGCCGTAGGGAGAGGGTAATTTTGCACTGAGGAACAAGCGATGAGCTCATCTCAAGGCTGCTCATGCCAAGCAATGAAACTCTCCCTGATGAAATGTTTGGGTTGCAGCGAAGGCACACACTGGAGCACAGGCTGTACAGACAGGGTGTAAATGCTGCTCAGGGATTTAAATGCAGGAACCACACTCCAGCCACGCAGGACAGCTGCTCCCTGAGCTCCAGGGACACTGAAACACACCAGTCTGAGCAGCTGCAGCAGGTTTTTCACTCAGCTGGATGTTCTACACACAGATTTTCTCTCTGGGTTCACCACACTTGGGATTGTCCTCTTGCTCCTGCTGTTTGTTGTGCCACACAAAGGGTGGCAGACACACACTGCAGTCACAGCAGGGTCACCTGGGGATTCTTCTCCTGGACCATGAAGGCCTCTGGCTCCACACCAGCTCAACTTGGTGTCACTGCAACACCCTCAGTGTGTGGGGCTTGGATGTCAAGAAGCAAATCCCAAGTATCTCCTGGATGGCAAATTGCTCATTGCCCTTTCCAGACTAGAAAGGATTAAACACCAGCTCTGCATCAACACCGAAGAAATGTTGACACCTTTTTCCCTTAAAGTGATGTTTCCCTGTAGGTGACAAACTGGTCCTCCAGTACCAAAAGCCCCAAACCTGCCCAAGCAGAAATGGAGCTGCTGATCAGCCTTCTGTGATAAAACACCATCACAGAACAGCACAATGCATCTACTAAACCAAGAATAAGCAGCACCTTTGCCTCATTTCCCAGCCCCACCTTCTGGTAGTTGGATTTTCGTCTGTAGTGGTTCTGGTCTGGTCGCCTGCGATGGTGCACTGGGCTCCCCCCATTGCTGCTGCTGCTGCTGTTGGAGGTGCTGCCATCCTCCACTGGCTCCCCCAGCTGCACCCCAGGCTGCCTCAGGATCACAAAGTTCACTCTGGATTCCGTGGTCTGCCCAGAGAAACAAAGAGTAGAAATTAAAAAGATAGAAAAACGGGTTAGAAGTGAGGGACATCCCTCAATGCCTTGGGGAGAGAGAAGGGTTGGCATCAGTTCCTACAGAGGTTCTCCAACAGCTCCTCAATGTGGTGCAAAGTCTTTTGTGAAGAGCCAGGGAATGTGATTGGAAAAAGAAAAAGGGAATTAGCAACCATGAGTCAGAAGGAACAGGAGTAGAGGCAGGCTTCACTCGTGCCTCCCTCCCCCGACAAATGCCAAACAGGAGAAGGTGGAAAGGGATGATTAATTCCTGCACTTCGGTACAAACAACCAAAATAGCATCTTGTGTTGTGCTACAGCATGAACAGAGCTGCAACACTGGCTGGTCCACACACAGTGACCATGACAAGCACTGGATGCTTTTATTGCACGGGAAGTTGTTAAAGCTCTGTCCCTCCCAGCTCTGTCCATCCATTGTTCACCATCTCCCATCCATTTTTTCCCCAGAGTACCTCTGGGCTGAGATTGCTGCCTGTTAAACACTTCACCAGCTGCATGTCTGGCCTTGGCAGGGCTGCAGGGGAAGTGCTCACTATTGTTCCTGCTGCTCTCCTTGGGTTTGTTCCTTCAGATCACCTGACAGAACCTTACGGTGAAGGACTCGCTGGGGAAGGCCCACGTGCTCACTCGAGGCGTTTCCTGCCCTGGATGACAGAAACGCAGTTGCTGCTCTCACTCCTTGCCACAGGACCCTGTTTCCTTGGTGCCACAGTGAATTCCCTGGCCTTGGAAGAGGGACTCTAAGTTACATTTAGGCAAGGATTTCAATTAGCCCTCAGAGGAACAGATCATGTTTGGAAAACTGTCACAGTGCTACACAAATGTCACTTCCAAAGAGATTCAACCCCCAAACCTCATGAAGGTTCTGAGACTTTGGTTGCTGGTTCCAGTGGGATCAAAAGAGCTCCTCATATGGGATTTGTGTGTGCACATTGCAACAGGAATGCAGCAGCACTTGTGGGATGCAAACAAACTCGAAGAGGCCACAGAACAGAAGCACACGTACAACATAAAAAGGGATCTCAGTGCTGGAACTCTGCTCTTTCTCCCATGGCACTGCACTCCTCTGATAACTGTGGAGAGAACCGGCTCTCCCTCCTGCTGACCTCACATCCTTTCTGGGATATAAACAGAATGGGATGAGGTGCATTGTGTCAGGATCTGTAGATAAAAACACAAACCGGAGGCACTCGCCTGGGGAGATAAAGAATTTAAACTGATCTATGTGATATCTGCTGCACATGCAGCAACCCTTAATCCTTTAACCAGAATTCCTTGCCCACTCCTTCCACCAAAACCTCTGGCATGCTGCAACAGGAGCACATTCCACAGGGAAAGACCACCCCTCTTCTACCCATTTAGTACCTTGGAATGCTTTTAGCCTGAGGTGCCTCACGTCGTTTTCCAGTCTCTTTCCAAATACAGGTAAAATGGGGAGAAAGGGCTTCAAATCAGTCCAAAGGGATCTGTTCTGTGCTGCCAGCCCATCCCATATCCCAGCCAGCACCTTCAGTGTCACTGCTGGAAGCACGAGAGGCTGCCCTGATCCCTCCCTGTCTTGCTGCACGAATCCACACAGTGCATCCCAACATTCCCTCCGCAAGGCTGAGAGGCTGCAAACACCACACAGGAGATGCAATCTCCTCGGATGAACTCCTGTGCCATGAGCCACCGCTTCCCCTCAGCCCTGTCAGGGATGACTCACCATGGATTCCCACTCTCCGTGTTTATCTTCATTTGGAAGCGGTGCTTCCCACACATCCGCTGGGGAGTCACTTTCCATGGGGGAGATTTGGGGGAATGCAGGCTGCCCTGGTGTGTTCTGTTAGCCCCAGCTCACAACAGGAGCCCTGGGTCAGCCTCACAGAGACATTTCCACACAACCTCTCCATGTCTGAACTCACCTGGATTATCTGGGCAGCAGCCTCGGGAGTTCCTTGCCTCAAATCCTGGCCATTGATTGACAGGACTCTGTCGTTCCGACTCAGCTTTCCATTCTTGGCTGCCAAGCCTCCCTCTAGGAGATCCAGAATGAAAATCCCTGCCTCATCAGTCTTCCTGATCAGTTTGATTCCCAGCGGTTCGGATCGGTCTCTCTTCACCAAGGTGACATGGATCACTTCCCGGTTTGTGGAAGTGGAATCCTGCTGTGCAGTCTTGTTGGAAAAGCCCTTCTCCTGCAGGAGCATGAGGTGGAGAACAGGGCCTGGGTGGCGCAGGAAGGAGACAGCCTGGCAGTGAGTCACGCTGCTGATGTTGACGCCATTCACCTACAGAGACAAACAAAGCACTCACTAATCAGAGCCCACATTAATTAAGCACTGTCCTGTAGTGTGGGGCATGGCCAGGCTGGAGCAAGATGGAAAACTCCCTGTGCAATCTCTGCACATTAGGGAGCAAAGTTTGCTAAAAAAGAATGAAGAAAGCTGATGGAATTAGGCTGTAATTGGTGAATAACTGACAACAGGGACAAGACAGGACAACCCACACAACCAACAAATCTGAAAATATTCAATCATTCCTTCCATCCCATGGCAATGCAGGTCTGCTTTTCCTTAACTTCCAGCATTCAGTACAGCCTGGGAGAAGACTCAAACCTCCAGTTTTGAGTTGACCATAGTCTATAAGCTTCTGGAATCATCCATCTAATCATACTTTTACCAGGGTGACTCTGAGAAGGCAACGTTTTGCTTTGCCTGCTGTCACATCAGACTCTGCAGTCTTTGAGGGTGTTAATAGGGCTCCTAAGTGTGGGACCTGCCCTATTTACTGAGACTGAGACAATCCAGCTGGATAAAACAGGAGCCACTCCATTGTTTTACCAGTGGAGTAACCAACTCGGAGATCTCATCAGCCACTTGTGTGTGGGGGCTGCCAGCCCCTCCTGATGTCCAATCCCTTGGGATAATGAGGATTTATGGCTTGTCAGATGACTGGGCAGCCGTGGCTGGAGGTGCTAACAGTTGTCACCGTGTGTACAAGGTGTCACCTCGGTCACCCAGGGCCACACAGCCCCACCAGTGTGGGCAGTGCCCCGGCCGTGGGTCAGGCTGGGGCTGGAGCTCTGCATTACTCACATTTTGCAGCTGATACTCACTGCAAGTCAGCAGCTCTCACCCTGGACCTGCCCATGGAGAATATGCAGCTTAAGCAACACAGTGGAGCAAGCAATTATGAGACTTCCTAACTAGAGCAGAGAAATGGGGCTGCTGGGTGAAATTTATCAGGTAGGAATCTTTTAATTTATCCAATATGGTCTAAATTTCAAAAAGCTGTCAAATGTGCAAGAGAAATATGAGTCTGACTGGAAGGAATGCCAAAAGCCTGTTCCTGATTCCCAGCAGACACACAGTGCTGCTGACATAGAGGTCTGATCAGTGCTTTAAAACCCTGAGCTGCAGAGATTTCCCAGTTTTTCCAGGCACTCTCCTCCCCAGTCAAGGGAAGCAATGGGGCTGCCAGGGGGGGTTTTCCTACCTCAAGGATGTGGTCCCCAGGAGCAATTCTTCCATCAGCAGCAATCACAGAGTCCCGCAGCACTTCCTGAACAACGATGTTCCCAAGGGGGGTGTCCTTACCCCCAACTATCCTCATCCCCAGCTCTTCCTCCGGATCTTCCCGGTGGATTTCGATGGTGGTGGTTTCAGCCACAAGACTGGTTCTCTGAGGAAGGTCTGGTTGTGGAAATTGAAGAGAAAAAGCAACACATTAACAGAATTTTCCTTTTCAAGATTCAAACCCCCGGCAGGTTTTGTTCAATGTAGCACCTGGAGGGAAAGCAGCTACCAGGAGACCTAAGGTCACATAAAAAGCTTAAAACCCCTCTGTTTCTTTACAGTTTCTCCAGAATTTTCCCCATTTTCTCCTAGCTTATGGTGAATTCAAACTCTTCATTGTTGTTGCTTGGGGTTTATTAAAGGGCATTCAGTATGGTTTGGCTATATTTAGAGATTTATTTTTCTCCTGTGACAGCTGGCCTGCTAGGAGCACGCACACGACAAATTCCAATTTCCATGATGCCCATGAGGGAAAGGGACTACCCAGCTGTAATTACTGCTCTGCAACTTCCTTCCTCTAATTTCCTTTGCTCCCCTTTTCCCATCCCCGCTGCAAAACAGGAGGAATGTTTGGCTGTTTCACAGCATGCTGGAGATTAAGCAATGCTGCACTGTGAAGATGAAAGTTGTTGTTAACAAGTGGGGTGAGTTCTCCCAGCACGGGGACACTCAGGCAGGCCCAGCACTGCCTGGCAGGGTGAAGGGCAGGTGTCACACCAGAGATGCAAAACCTGCTCCAGGTGTGCTTTGGGAAAAAGCCAATGGGGAACTGAACTGACCTGTGAGTTACCTCTGTCCCAGGCACAGGGGTTGTCAGCTCCAGCGCCTGCACACTTGGAAGCTGAGCCTAACTTTGAGACAAGGCACTGAGGTTTCCACGCTGCTGCCTCCTACCAAGCTGAGACAAGAGCTGCTACACTGAAGTGGAGATGGTTATTCGATCTGCAAGGCTTCCAGAGCTGCCTGTTAATCCAAAACCTAACTTATGCTAGAAAAACACCAGGAGGGAGGTGCTGACCACTCCAGGAAACTGACTGTATATTTAACTTTCCTAACAAGATTAAAAAGAACCTGGAACACTTCCTAGTTACTAATTATTTGGTTTCTGCAAGGACTTTAAGTGCTCCACGTTCACACCGACAGGGACTGCTTTTGTTTCTCCATAGAATGCTGCAAATACTCACTGCACTCTAGCAGAGATTCTCCAAATGGTTCTGCACAGTTTAGTGCTTGTGAGCAGATTCTGCCACCCCTGCTGCACATGAATGCATCTCCCTTCTGCTCAAGGAAAGAGATGCCTCTGATGGCTACTAATGGCTGAGCAGCATGGAGGATGTCTGACAGTGCTGGGGACACTTAAAAACTGAATTTTCTGAGATAATTGCCTCATTTCTATATTATGAAAGATAAATACATAGTTCCACTTCTGTCCCAAACTCTCACCTTCTTCAGTCTCCTCAAAAGCTGGATTAACCAGTCCAGGCTCTGCAGTCCCCAGTGACACCACAGCAGCTCCAGAGCTTTCTGCCACGAGTGAGGAGCCTCCACTTGGGACCTCTGGATCCTTGGGCGTGTTTGTCTCCCCCTTGGCAGGAGGATCTTCCTTCCCTTTGGAAATGGGATTCTTTTTCCGCTGGAGTTCAGATTTGTATTTCTTGAACCCAGGACACCTGGAGAGAGATTGGCAGGGACTGTCAGTGACTGTCTCTGCCTGGGCAGGGGACCCAGCACATGAAAGCTCTGACAAACCCGTGGGAAGGAGCTTGTTCCAGATCTCACCAGTGCAATGCTGGTGCCTCAGATGCTGAAATTGATTCTCATTTGACGTTCAGTTTCTACTTATACAAGTATCAGCTTAAGAGCAGGCTTATCTCACTACTTTTGAAATTATTAAGCAAATTATTTGAAAAAGAAGAACGTAATAGAAACAGGAGTCTCCTTTGCTAAATATTTACCTGGCAAACACTCCACGAGGAAAACAATCCTTCTTAAATATAAGCAAATACTGAGCTCTGATGTTTTAGAGATCGCTAGGAACTGTACCTTGATGCAAAGAAAGTGGGTCAAGTTTCAAGCTCAGCCTTAAATTAGGCTTTGTTTTAACACACCAGCTACACACAAGAGCACAAGGGAGGATTGGGCATTTTCTGTTGTGGAATGAGACCTGACCCTGGACCTGGTTCACCCCCAGTCCATGCAAGTGATGGCTCCACCTGAATGGGAGCAGTTTAGTTCCTACTCCCACTGACTGCTCCCCACAGAGATCCCACAATTGGGATGGAATTGTACACACAAAATGTGCCCTGGATGCAAACACACCATCACCAGCCCGTCTCAGCACTAATGGGTGAGGAAGAACAGCTCTTTTATCGTGAGTATTTTTAAAAAAGGTGACAGGTGAGGAGGTGATAAATGCAAAAACATCACTTTCAGAGACATGAGTAGTATTGGGTGTGTATCAGAGTCACTTCTCAAATTAAACTGAACTATTTACACTCTGGCTAAAGAAGTCTCATCTCAGTATTACTTCCTCTGGTTTATTCCTACTCATTTATTCTCCAAGCAGTAAAATAACCCTGAACTTAATGACAGAAGCTGATTGATCCATTTGTGCACATGTTTCTCTTAAGATATCAAAGCACAAATTCAATTTGCAAAAGGCAGGGAAATCCCCCAAGAAAATAAGTTACTATGTGCTTCTTATTTCCTTAAATCTTCTCATATCAGTTAATCTCACTTAAAACAAAAAAACACCAAAATCTCAGTGCAATTTTCTTATCTTTTAATTTTCTTCCCCATTTTTCAGTCTGACTGTGCCCACAGCCCAGGTGAAATAGCCTCCAATCTTAGAATACTCTGTCCCCAAGAAAGATACAAGCAACTGTGAAATACAGAAGGGAATGATACAGTTTCCAGGCAGGTCTCTAATGCAAACATTTCAGGTGCCTCCCTCCCCTGTGTGTAACTCCTGAGCCAGAGGGATTAACGAGTGACAGGAGTTTACTGATAGCAGGGCAGATTTGCAGAGCAGAGGAAGGCCCAGCCCTGCTGAGAGCCCTGGCCCCAGCCCTGCAGCCTGATAACCAGCAGCCAGTACAAAGGGCTGCCTCAAGAAAAGGGAGATTATAAACCTTCACTGAAGGGAAAGGGGCACTCAAGCACCTTCCATCCCTTCCCCTGGCTCTAACACCAGCTCTCAGCTCGTGGGGACTGAAGACAAGCAAGAACCACAAGGGCACATCCTTGGCTGGAACTGCGAAGGTATCCTAAGTGTACCTGTTCCCTGGTTGGCTTATTTTTAAAATATGTCATTGCCACAACAAACTGCAGCACAGCTGAAGGAAACAAGCCCGTGGCATTTCTCATTGCCTGCTGACAAAATATACCCTTCCCAGGAAGGTCTGTTCCACCTGCAGCAGGGCTTGCACTTAGTTCCCTTCCCTGCAAATCATTAACCAGGTAGGAACAAGGGCTCCGCAAGGACCATGGCAAGAGCTCTGTCACCTGCACTGCTTTTAAAGTGACAATATCCTGCCTGCCAGCAGCTCAACCAGCAGTGGAAGCACCAAAAAGTCTCCCTTCCTCTGCACAAGAGGAACAGAGAAAAAAAAAAATAGTCATTTTCATTTGCTTCCCCTTTTCAGCAGAAGAATGGGAGAAGTAATGGAATTGTAAGTAGGTGATTCAGCAAGTGCATAATATGCAGCTTGGAGGGACTTGCACTATTTGAATCAAAGACTTACGTATTGCACATCTTAATTGGACCAATTAAACTGGCAGCACTGCACAATCCCTTGCTTTCAGAGCATTGACTTTGTGCCTTTCTTCTCTGCGCAAGGGAAACAAGAATAAGCTTGTTTGTAACAACTCCAGAGTCGGTGCCCCAGTTCAGGACCCACCGATGTTGGTGTATTTGACAGGTTTAGTGTCTGCAGACAACCTGAAGGTGAGCAGCTCACCCTTCTCCTCCAGAGCACACACACAATTACACTGTCTTCACCCACCCACCTCTGCAGCCTCACCCTGGCATCTCTGGTGTCCCACCTTGCCCCAGTTGAGGAGCTGCTCTGAGAATGGATGAGCAGCACGACAGCCCTGGCATTGCACAAGGAGCAATGACAGGATGGAAGGGGGAACGCACCTGTTCTGCAGGTGAGCTTCCAGCTCACAGCGCTGCATGGTCTGCTGGCACTCAGCCCTGAAAGGACACAGCACAATCAGCTTATCCAGCAGGTTCCGGACTAGGAGGCTGGACTTGTGGCACTGCTGGAAGGAGAGCTTCTTCCGATCCATGGGACAAAAGTTGTACTCCTGCATGAAGTTCTCAAGGCACTTGAAACAGTACGTGTGTCCACAGGGCGTGTCCATGGGCTGCAGCAGGGGCTGCAGGCAGATGTGGCAGATGAGCTCATCGTCCACCTCGTCCTGG
Organism: Eulacestoma nigropectus; assembly: GCA_013397775.1. Classification (NCBI taxonomy): domain Eukaryota; kingdom Metazoa; phylum Chordata; class Aves; order Passeriformes; genus Eulacestoma; species Eulacestoma nigropectus. The sequence goes on along the minus strand of VZTE01005078.1, from coordinate 13,016 downwards.
AAGTTGTAGAGGTGATTGTCCAGCAAGGGGTGGGCCTGGCCACACTCACAGCACAGCTCAGGGACTTGGGACACGGGTTCCTCTGCGGTGGGGTCAGCCATGGCAGCCAGCACCAGGGAGGAGATTGTCACACAGCAGCTCTGCCACAGACCTGTACGGAAAGGGAGAGAGAAGGATTTCCAGCCAACTGCCTGCTTTAAATCCAGCCAATTAAAAATTAAGCTGTACTCCTGCCTTGAGCTTCCTCCCCCAGAATCTTCACCCCCACCTGCCCCCCCGTAGGGCTCTTCCTTCCAGAGCCACCCTGTGAGTGAACAGCCCAGGGATCAGAGGATGCGAGGACCTCATTCAGCACAATGCTTAAGCACGTGGATAAACTGAGGCTTAAACCACTTCACACACACACACCAGAGACACAGACTAAATAAACCCTGACCAACAGATGAGCTGAGACAAAAGCTGCATGTTCTTGGGGGAGAACAACCCAGAGAGAGAAGGTGAAGAAAGGATACACAAGACTGATTTTTAAACTTCCTCTGGCTTTCCAGATTATACCAAATATTTTAAAGACGTGTGGTGAAAAGCCAGTGGGGACTTCTGGTTGTCAGGATTTTTGTTTTGTATTTGGGGGGCGGGGAGGATGAGGCAAAAGAAGAGGAAGAAATTTCAAAAGAAACTTAAATCTAAACCACATTTCCTTCCTTTCAAGCCCACTCCCTTCAAAAAAATTTGTTTTAACAAACAATGCATTGTTCACCACTCATCCATGCCTAAGTTCCCCCATGGAAACAAATTTCCTATAAAAAGACTAAAGCTTCCTAAGTGGAAAAAACGTAAAGAATTGTCCACATCATTTGTTGTAATGTTAGAGAAAGGCTTCAGCCTCAGAGCTCCTTTCAGGCAGGGAGAGGAGGATAAGGGACAAACTGAGTCCTTTGTAGCTGCTGCTCTGATTTTAACAGAAATGTCTTCAGTCACATCCATTTTGAATCTTGCCTGTTGTAATTAAATATAAAATTCACTTGAGTTTCCTAGCAGATTACAGGCACAGGGATGACTGCAGGGAGGATTTTTTTTTTAACCTGGCAGTTATTTTAATGAAGTAGGAAATGTGGTATTAAAGGAAGCAAATTGTATTACATGGTGGGGGGTTTGTGGTGGTGAGATGTTTTGAGGAGTTTGGGATTGGTGGGGGTTTTTTAAGTTTATGTAAAGAATCCCAGACTCTTCAAAAACAAAAAAAAAAAACTGCAAAACTGTGATGAAATGGAAAATTTCTGAAAGACCATGTGGAAAATACCTGAAAACAATGGCTTTATCTGGAGCAGGTAAAAGCCCAAGCAAGAGGGAACACTGGTCTGCACCAGTGCCTGGAGGACACGTCTGGCACACAACAGAACTCAGGAGGAGGGGAGACAAGAACAATGAGATAGCAGGAACGGCAAGAAAAAATTAGTCATGGGTTTCTAATAAAAATCATACATCACTCCAATTAATTGTCAGGGTAAGCCAGCTATTTAATTAAAGGGAGAACGTATCACCAACAGAATCAGCCATTTCACAGGCAAAGTTTTACCCAGCCATAGGAACTTGTTCACTTCAAAAGATTAAAACATCACTGTCACAGTTCCAGGTGGGTACAACAAGAGTTGTTTGCTTCTCTCTCCCCTGCTGCAGTGCCAGAAAGCATCCTTCCCCTCGAGGGAAGCACTCAGGCTGGAACATCCCTAACTCTTCTGTTTGCACTCACTCCTTAACTCCTGCGTGGCTGACTCAGTGCTCCCCAAAACAAAACCCAGCTCACAGACAGCACACAGGGAAATGAAAGCAGACGAATCCATGCCCTCATCTCTTAGAAATCCCCCTGTCGTTTGGTGCTTGCCTCCACCTGGAACAGGCAGCCCTACTGTTTGCCTTATTTGCCTTTTTGCCAGCCTTCAGCTGATCTTGAATGATCTTACAGGTGAAAAGGGAACATTTCAACATCAGACCATCACTTAACGTCTCCTACCAATTCTAATCAATCAGCTCAGCACCAGCAGTCGATGAAATACACGGAGCTTCCAAGGCAAACACTACCAATCAGAAATACTTGTGCTTCGGGTTGGACTATTTGCATAAAACTTTGGCAGGTGATGAAACAAATCCACTTTCTCAGCAAAAACAAACCTCACAGTAATTTTGCTGATAAACTACTTTTATTGGGGTTTTTTTCAGATTATTTACCAAATTCATTCTCTGCTCTGTTTTTGAAGGTTACACTAGATGAATCCCATCGATGAGTAGTATCTGAGTAATAACTTGTGGAAGATAAAAGTGTCACCACAATTTTGCTGCTCTAAGCTATCTGCTGTCTCACTCCTAGATCCTTGAAAACAAGGGGTGAAGATTTCATTTTAAAGTGTCCAGGTGAATTTTACTTTGACACCACTGTCCCTCCAATAAGGAGGACACTCCTGCAGACACCAGGGAACCCAAGGCTGACACCTCTGTGATGAAACCCAGCCCAGAGCCTTCGGCAAGGCAGGCCTGAGTGAGCAGCACGGGGAGGGCAGCAGGCTCAAACAAGCCTCCCTTGCTCAGGGACTGGGGCACAAAGCAGAGCTTCTGCAAGGGGTGAACTGCTGAAATCTCATCCAGCACAGATGTTGCTGCAGCCCAACAGGGCACAGCTGAAGTGTCTAGAAAATCACTGTTTCATCACAACAGGCCTGGCTCCCCTCAGCTTCAATAAACCACTTTCAAGAGTCAGTCCAGAGACTCCACAGGATTGCAGCTTTGGAGGGGAGGTTTGATACAAACTCAATCCTTTGCAATCCAATCTCAGTTCCTCGTTCTAACCTCCAAAAGCCAGACCAACCCAATCAACCCCTCCATCCCTGTGTTGCTTTTTTTGTTACACCATTCCCCACTCTCCAGCTTCCTTCCAGCAATGGGTGGCACCTTCCCTGCTCCTGCCCTTCTCTCTAGCACTGAGATCTCTCCAAGGGTTTTAGCTTCCACATAAAGAGGAAATCACAACATCAGGATCCAGCTTGGTCCCAAGTTACTACACACTGACTGCATGAAATTGTTAAAGCCTGACATGTACATGTGCTGCTCTAATGGACTCTGCTGTTCTCAAAGTGTAATGCAAGGAATGCCTCTGGAGTCAGAATTATTTAGAGAGTAACATGCCCCACTCCTATATGAAACAAAGAATTGAAGGAAATAAATCAGCAGAAATCTCTTTGTATTTCCCATTAGGATTTCTTTGGGATCACCTTTATCTTTACTGTATTAAAAAAACCCCAGAAAAATCACTGTTGGCTTTTTTTTTTTCCTTCAAGTAGGATTCCTTGTACTGTACCACTGACTCAAAGACTAGACTTTTTTTTTTTTTTAAGATGACTTATCAGGTAGTCTAATCTGTATTCCTGCCAAAGCAAGACTGTTCCTGACAATATTAGCACATTGCCTATTCTTGTTTTAGCTCTGCCAGGGCACGGAGCCTCAGATCTACCCCCCCTGCACATCTACAACACTGTTAACAGCTCTGGGAGGGGTCTGCCAAGAACCACACCAGCAGTGAACCCCTCGGCACCATCCCTGGTGGGCAAACTGCTCATTCCCTGCTCAGCAGCCCAGACTTGGAAACAGAACTGATGACTCACTTGTACAGCTTTCCAAAAAAGAATAAAAAGCCCTTTAAAAAAAGCCTAATTATCTAAGAAATCTTTCCAACCCCGTGCCTCCACTTGTGCTGTGACTGAGCAGGAGCTGTGCCTGTGCTACCTGGCTACCCCAAGAGCAGCATTCCCGCTTCCCAGCTTATCACCAGCGCTCCCAAACACAGCTCCGGCTCCTGCTTTTAAGGCATTTCACTGTGCCACTGCTAGTGTGCAGCATAAATTAAGGCTCCGTTCAATCCAGGCCTGTCTGCTCACACAGTTCCAGCATTTAATCCAAGTGCATTTTGGCCATGAACGTATCTGCCAAAGTTACATTTCTTTGAGGTGTAACGTTGCTGCCATTCCCATTTAAAGACTGAGAAATTACATCACCAGAGGCCAAAACAGACCCACAGAGGCACCAACTCCTGGGAATTTAACACTTTGTTATGTCTCTGAAGAGGATCTCAAGGGACCTACCTGAGACCACATAAGAAGCTCCTGGGGGGAAAAAAAAAAAACCCAACCCAAACAAAAAAGAATACAATCAAGCCTGTTTCTATTAACTAACTGATTTATAAAACCACAAATACGGTAAGCAGAGCACATTCCACATTGCAAAACACAGAACCACGCAGCCAGTCTGCAGCAAGGACACAAAACTGAAGTGTAAAATTCTTCCTAACAGATATGAGACATTAGAAGAGTGTTTCAAACTGCTTAAGCTAAAAAAATAATTTAAAAAAAAATCAAATAATTGGTTCTCAATATTAAAAAACCAGTTGTACCACAGGAAATATTTTAGAAATGCCACGGTTTATGCTTTTGGGCAGCTGTAGGTTAGCACTGACATGTTGATATAGAAATATTGGGCTGAAAACCCAATATAAAAGCCTGTTTGGGGACTGCAAGGCACGTGCCCCACGTCTCCTGCTATGTAACACTGCACTGCAATAATTATGTCAGTTATTATATTTATAACAACATTTCCCTGGGAGACTGGAAATGCAACATTCCAACTAAAGGCTAAACAATTAATTAATTTTTTTGGGAGTGGACAAAACAAGCCAGCGCAATCTGGATGAAGATGGCTGAGGGCACACGCCAGCGGGGCACTGACCAAACCTAAAAGCAAATTCCAGACGGATTCTGATGGAGCAAACCTAATCCTATAGAACCAAACCATGAGAAAAAGGGGGAGAGCTTTTCCTAAACTTTCTTCAAACAGTTTGCACTCAGTTAAGAAGCTTTATGTTTCACAGAATGGCAATTTTTTTCCATTCCAGGGACAGAGAAAAGTGCATTGGAAGCGTGTTCTGTAAGAGGGGGGGTTTTGCTGAATTTCACTCCTGCTGTGAAGGATTCATGAAATGAGACAGGTTTTATAGGACAGGCACCACAGTCCTGACTGAACACTTCCAGTGTGTTGCCACAGCGTTTCACAACCATCACTGAACTGTCCTTAGTTTACAACAGCGGCACAGGAAAGTGTTGAAATAGCAGAGGATTTTTATAAACAATATTGAAGTAGGTCAATTTTACAAAAAAACACAACACCAAACCCAAGAATGGTTTCAGGCATTCATACAATTTCCTATTATCTTTATTATTTTCTGATATGGCTGAAGACCAGGCCACTGAATGTAAAAATCTCCTGTAGATGGTGAATTTATACAGCCAAATAAGAAACAACCCTTTCACTAATTGAGCTTGCCTTGAAGCCACAGGGTTTCTAATGAGCCACCTCCAAGAGCAACTGCTCAGCACGTGTGTGAACATTTTGACTCAGAAACTCTACATCAGAGTTGCATTACTGTAATCAATATCAAGAAAAATGGAAATTTAAATTTCCATTGTCCCCATAATTTTTAATACCCATTCTTTAACCATAAATGTGAACCTAAGTTGTATTTAACTCCCTGGTGTTTCTGTGCTCATTAAACAATTTGGTATTTTATCTGCCTCAGCTTCTGGGCAAGTATCTGTTTTCTCCACAAGAAAACAGAAAGCCAATTGTATTTTCATTAATTATAATCAGAATCATTATCCTGTTAGAACAGAAAAGAGTTTTTATCCCAGGAAACCCTATCCTGAGAGATGAGCTAAAAGGCTGGAGTAGAGCAGGGCTCTACTCAAGGAGTTTTCTGCTGAGCAACTTTTGCAGGATCAGCTCTGCAGCATTGATGGATTTCCATTTTTAACATAACTCACTTCCAGACAGATTTATAAAAGTTTTATAAAGATCTTCCAGACTTTTATGAAAAACCTGTCTGGTTAGTGTATCTAAACGCTCAACACAAGGGAAGATTTGTAATACTCAGTTTAAAAATCTTACTAGCAATCAGCATCTTAAATTGCAAGCATTTTTAATTTGAGGAGAATGAAAAGCTGACATGAAAACTTAAGAAATTGGTACTTATAATTCATTTCTCTCACTGCCATATGCTCAGAACATTTGCTTCTCTCTCAGTTAATGATTGCACAGAGCAGTAACTGTCTCACAGGACCCAGAGTGTTAAAGTAGCAGGGCTACACAAATGTAATTTCAAAAATTAATCCCAGTTCTTTCTGCAGAGCAGGAGATTCTGCTGTTATCATTCTGTTAACATTATCTGGGTAACAAGAGCCAATAAATTTCCTCTCTCCTCCCTTCTTTAGGAATTAAGCTTTCCACCTACACTCTTCTTTCAAAGAGGATCCAACGGTGACTATTTTAACATAGTGCTCAGAAAAATGGAAAAATTAAATGCCATCAAATTGAAGACAAGTGCTGCAGAAAAAGCTGTTTCATTGATACATTTCTTCCTGCTTTCTCACCCTTGCAAGATGCTTCCTCTATATCCACCCTTCTTTCTACATGATATTCCACAGAAACATGCAAGCTGCTCATTTTGTGCTCGCAGGAATTCTTCAGTCACTTAAATCAATTTGCTTCCTTTGCAGAATTTTACTCAAATATTCCTATGGAAGTTTTACCACCACATGGGTGGATTGTCTCTCTTTTTTTTTTTTCTATCGTGTCTATAATCATCTCTCTCCAGGAAATTAAACACTCCCACCTCCACCCTCACCTAAGTTTTCAATTTGGCAGTTATCTGCAACTCCATCCCTAAAAATCAGTTTGATATTTGTGGGAGAAGCTTTCTACAAAGAAAGAAGGAACCCAGTGCTATTATTTAAGGATTTAATCAGTAATTAATAACCAAAGCTTCTCCTCCAAACCAAACAAAAAGCCCAAAACCAAACAAAGAGGGATTAGGAGATGTGATGTTGAGATTTGGGTTCATCTGAATATCTGGGAGCACACTCACTTTCCAAAGAGCTGGGTTTGCTTCTGGGACAGGAGGTAAAGATCAAGTGTCTAAGGGCTATAAATAAGTATCACTGCTCTTACCTCATCACTGTCTGTGTGCCTACCTACAAATTCCTTGTTTGTAGAGAGAGATGAAAGAAAACCTGCACAGCACTGTCCATTTGTGATCTGTATTGGTCATACAGGTCAGAGAGAGCTTTCTCACCACAGCACTTCCAAAGGATACAGGAGAAGGAGCAGACTGTGCACTATATTTTATATAACTGGATGTTTTTAAAGTCCCTGTTTAAATATCCTCACCAGGGTGGTCACATCAGAGATATTCAAAAGCAATGTGAGAAGAGAGGAGGCGGGAAGAGAGAGACTCTTGCTTTTGGTATTTCAAAATACAAAAGGTATTTCTGTAGCTCTAAGCCTTGCTGTCTTGTGAGAAACTCCTACAGAGCTTTAATCTTTATCACACTCTATCAAAGTGTTACTTTAAAATTAATTTCAGTTAAAAGAAATTAATCTTGGCTACTCTGAGCCTTAAGCATGAAATAACTCATTTTCTAAGTTCGTTAAAACACAAACAAGGAAGTCTTGTTTTCTACAAAACTTTACCACAAGCAATCCAGCAGCATGAAAGCAGCTTTGCACCTGGAGATGAAATATTTCCTATCAACAGACACAGCTTTTAACATCAGAAACACCAGATTAGGGCTTTGCTGCAGGATAAAGCAGCACAGACCTCCTTCAGTCCTGGTCCAAGTCTCAGTTTCAGTAGCACTATTTTTTTTAATGGTGTTCTGTTTAAAGAGTTTGGCACAAGGTGTGACAGTATCACTTTATATCAACAGGCACTTGGAATCTCAGCTCCACAAAATAAACCCGAGGCAGGATGGCTGAGAGTCATTCCAGAGGGACCAGCACATTTCCCCTGGCCTGGCTCTTCTTTCCCAACAGCTCCTGTGCCCGATGCCGTCGGTGACAGCAGGACACATCACCCTGCTCAGACTTCCTTTCACGGGGTAAGAGGGCTTTTTATGCAAAGTACTTTCTAGCCCCAGCTTGTTCACACTAACTAAAAAAGCTGAATTAAGAGCTAATTAAGTCTGTAATTCCCCTTTACATTCCATCTCACCATCAGATCGAGGTAAAGGGGAAGAAAGAAAACAAGTTACCTTCATTTAAACAAAACGAAACCTTCTCAAACTGTGGCTCCCCAGGGCAGCTGCAGCTGAGTTTGAAGTGAACTTAAACTCTGCCGGTGCCTCTGGGTAGGCAGAGCTGCTGCAACCAGTAGCTGAAATGCCCTTCACCACAGGTGACAGCTCCTAAGTAAATAATGAAACAGCCGAAGTCAAGACAATAAAAACAAAAGTCTCTGGATTAAGATTACATTCCCCTATGGACAGACAGAACAGTATTGTATCTCATTTTTAAAGGACTTGAGACATACTCTGCTGCTTAAAACATCTGTGTTAATGGTTCATGAGCTTACACAGCAGCACATGGAACTTTTCATCCAAATTCATGCAATTTCTCCTGGTGTATCTTATTGACTTTAAACAACCCTCACAGCTGAGGGAAACAAAACTGCAAGAGGCATTTTATCTTTGGGATGCATTTCTTTCTTTTCAGATCTTATCCCGATTTAAGGCTGTGTCCAAGCTGGTCCCAGCAGCAGGACTTTAAAACCCATTGTTATCTTGCCGTATGGGGCACATATTTGCAATATGTGTGAATTGATAACTATATTTTCCCTTGTTCTAAAAATAATTTTAAAACAGGAGTGGTTTCCTCATCAGCTGAAGGAGCTGAAGCAACAGAGCAAAGTCCTTGAGCTGTTCCCAAATCAGTGCAACAGCCACATTCCTCCTGCACCAGCCGTGAGGGACCTGCGCTGCCGCTGTGGGGAGGGAAGGGGGAGGAATCTCCTTTCTCTGCTCGGTGTTCAGCCCCTGGAGGTTCGGACTAAAGTAGCCCCAGGTGTTGATCTCACAGGGAACTGGGTTTTAGCCTAAGGACTAAAAGGCCCCACGAGAGCCATTATGTTTATTTTTATGTATCCTCCTCGAAATAACCACGCGGCAATTTTTGTTCCCGACCAGTTGCGATCATGTACGAGAGGAAATCCTCAGCTCTAAGTTCCCAGCGGCAGAGACTGCTGCCGTTATTTATCTGCCGTGTAGAGATCTGCAATAGCATGCATTAGGTGACAAGAATTTCTCTGTTATCAGCCCCCCACCCTTAGATAAGTCTGAGAACTTTACAAATCGGGCTGCTCCTGCTTTACTGGGCTCTCAGCAGCGGCCACACTGATGTCACAGGTGAGCCCTTGAACCCCCAGGAGAACAGGGCAAGTTTTATCTCAACTCCTTTTTAACTGTCAGAAAAGCAGCTTTTAGAGACCCTCTGCTGCAGCTGTTTACAAAACTTACATGATTTAAGGTACAGGCAAAGAGTGAGCAAAATTAGACAACACTTTTAAAAAATACATAATCCCTTCCCGTGCTTCCCTTCCAGAATATTCCAAATAAGGAACACTACAGTCACCAAACAAAATTTACACAGAGAACCTCTAAACTCAGGGGATCACTATATAAATATATATATTAAAAAAGAAAAAATAAAAACAACTTTGCCTGTAAGCTGCTGATTGTCTCTCCAAATTCCTCCAGCTTTATTCCATTTCCCTCCTTCCAGCCTTAAGTGCTTTTTCCTGGACCAGCACAGTAATTCCTACTGCTCATTCATCTAAATCCCCTCTAACCCTTCAGATGGCTTGTGAGATACTGACTTGTGGGCAATTTCTTATCTGAAACATCAGAAAAACTGCCAGATATTTTCATATTTTCAAACTTCATTCATGTCAAGAAATTTCTCCTAAGCCAAGAGCAACGTTTTATGTGCTATAAATTAGGGACCATAAACTGACCAGGGACTGTCAAATACAATTCCTAACAACTGTATGAGCAGCACCACTAAAGCAAACTGAGAAGGAAAAGCCAAACAAGAGGGTTTTGTATTAAACCAGCAAAACATATTCAGGCCTGTGAGTAAGGCAACAGCTGCAACTCCTCTGGGGAGATCCACACGAGCAGAATGAAATGATGCAGCTTCATTTTCAAAGTGAAATCAATAGAGCTGTTGCAGCAGGGTGTTTTTTCAGTGCCGAAAATAAGATATATATGGCAGCACAAGGAGGAGACAAAATGCAGCAGGGGTGCTTCGTGAGCTACGGATATTTTATTATGCAGTGATATTTATTCTTTTAGGTTTATTCTTATTATCCTATGAAGTCTAAGACTCTACAATCTCATAAACGAGTAAATTCTTTTATTTAACCACACTTGGGGAAGTACTGCACTACCATAGTTTACAAACCCATTATAATTTCTAGGAGTTACTGGAATTGCCATTCAGGTAGCACTAAGTTCATCTAGAATCAATCTCAACCTGTTTCATCAGGTATCTTCGAACCTCGTGGGGTTTTTTGGAGGTCATGTAGCTGCCAGGTCCCTTCTGGAGCTGTTTCTTTCACCTTTTTCAGCCCTCGTCCCCAGGCCATATGGTTGGGTTCGTTTCTTAACTCTTGCTCATTTCCCTCAGTATTCATTTGGTTAAAAACTTGAAATTTGTCATTCAACAGATGTTCCTTTTTGCTGCACACCTCAGGTCCTTCTCTCCTGTTCATCCCACGGGGTTTTTATGCCAGTGCATCCCCGTTATTGAAACGAATTCCATCTGCACCCAGCTTGCATGCTAACACTTAGACGGGGCGAGTGAAGGTGTGGATTTCCAGCACAGCTGAGTTTGCCATCTGGGGAGCCCCAGAGTCTCCTGTTTATCACTTCCCTGCTCCATCCCCAGCCGTATGACCCCTTTGTTTTGCCCTGCACAAGCACTGGTGCTGTTCTGACTCCATAAGCTGGTTCAGGGAGCAAATCCCTCTGGGGGAGGGAATAAATATTCCCACTGCCTTAGGCCCTTTCAGCAGCAGACACACTACATCTGCTCAGGGAAATTGTGAAAGACGACTTGGAGTGTGCAGCTTCAGAGAAAGAAGTTTTGTTTTGAAGGAGCCATGTGTGCAATCTGCTCTCCCTTCGCTGGAGAGCTGCCAAAAGAGCTCCGGCATCAAGGACAAACGTCAGCGCCGTCCCTCAAAGGCACAGCACACAACTTGCCACTGCTGCGGGAGAGCTTCAGTTCTTCACACCACCCAAACCTCGGGCTGCTTTAGCCCCCAGGGGCTGAAGGATTACACAGGACAGCTCTGGGGTTCTGTGACAGCAACAGAAACTTCTCCGGGCTGCCACTCATCTCCACTGTGCCCCTGCTCCGACACAGCCTCTGCACAGCAGAGACCTCCCCTACCACTTACATCTGCGCTTGAGCTGGAGTAGTTTCTCCTACGGAAACTTTATGTTCTGGTCCTTTCGCCTCGGCTAAAAAACTGGAGCAGAAGTTTAGATATGACCCTTTTTCGGGTTGGTAAGCAGCAGGGAAGCACTCATTTTGCACTCCTTACTTTCCCGAGGTAAAGTAGGTCCCAAAAACCGCTCAAGGAGTTGAAAGTGCCGTTTCAAGCGGGGCTTTAAAGGAAGCTAAGCCTGCAGTGCCACCGAAAGGGGCAGTCCCGCTGTCCCTGCCACCTCCTGCGCTGGCATCAGCTGGCTGCTGCCTGGTCTGCTCCTTCTCCATCAGATCTCTCTCCTCCTGACTTTAGCCTCGAGACGCCAAGTGCACCCAGCCAAGCAGAGCAGGATCACCCCTTCAGCAGCACACACCCTACTTTACACCCTTCATTAAAAAAAACCCTCATAAATTAAATAAAAATCTTTCCAGATAGATGGTTACTCTTTGGGTTAAACTAAGCCTTATCATCACCTGTAGTTCTTACCTTTAAGGTACTTCCAAAAGGTCCACATCCTCACCTTGCTGTGCTTTGCCCGTTTATCTCAGCTTCTATTTATAGGCTTTTTTCCCCCCTGCATTAATTACCAGCAAACTCGCCGACTCCTAGCAAAGACATTTTTGCCCCATTGCCTCCCCGCGACCCCCGCAAGCGGAAAATCGCCGGGTTTGGGGGGCCCTGCCGGGGCACGAGCTGTGAAGAGTTAAACCCTGGGGCCGGCAGCCTTCACCTGCGCTGCCCGTGTCACTGATAAGGGACATTGGCCGCGGCCCCGCGCGGTCACGGCCGAGAGCTCTCGGCTGGGACAAGGGGGATCCTCGGCCGCCTCCGCAGCGGATCCGCGACCCCCCGACCTCAGCCCGGCGGGACCCCCGCGACCCTCAGCGGACCCCGCGTCCCCTCAGCCCCGGCGCGATCCCCCGAGCCCCTTACGGGACTCCGCATCCCTTCAGCCCCGGCGGGACCCCCCGAGCCCCTCAC
>VZTE01005077.1:3375749-3394223 GCA_013397775.1 Eulacestoma nigropectus | reverse complement strand
GCCAAACGCCGCCGCCAGGCGACCGGGCGGCGCCCCCTGCCGGGCCCGCCGGGCGGGCGGCGCTTCAGGCTGCGTGTGTTATCTGTAATTACTCCTATCTTTACGAATGGGAAGAACTTCTTTCCACGGGGGGTGGCAGAGCGCTGGGGCAGGCTGCCCAGGGAGGGCGGGAGATCTCCCTCTCTGGACACATTCAAAACCCACCTGGACACGTTCCTGTGTCGCCTGCTCCGGGTGACCCTGCCTTGGCAGGGGGGTTGGACCAAATGATCTCCAGCAGCCTCTTCCAGCCCTAACTATTCTGTGATTTCGTGATTCAACACGATTTACATTTTTAATTTGTAGGTGCCTCGAGGAAGCCTGACTCCTCGCACTTTGGGAAACTCTGGCCCTCGAAGCTCACCCTAATTTGGGAGTCCAGCAGGTAAATGTGTCATTAGGAGCCGTGGGTAAGCTGTCATTACATCTAACGGAGACAGAGTCAATACAGGCAGTGGAGTCTGGAGCGCTTCTCAAGTGGTCAAAGGAAGGTGCCTGCTTTAGGATCAGATTAATTGCTACCTAGGCTCCACCTAGGGACCGCACTGAACAGATCACCCCGAGCTCTAATAGCACATTAGACACCAGCTCTCTACCAGCACGGTAGGCACCTGATATGAGGTGAGCCAAATTCCTGATTTCATAAGAGATATGGTATGATAAGGCTGAAATTATTAGGGCACAAAATTTCACTGACATTTTCAAGTCCTTGTAGAAATCAGACTTTACTGAAATAAGTCATGCCAGGCATATAAAAAGGTGATCGTGCTCTGCAGCACAAAGTGTGTGCCCTTTGTGTGTGTGTGTGTGTGGTGATGAAACTGTGGGCCTCAAAGTCACACTTAGCTTGCTGCAGAACAAGACTGAAAACAAATGCCACTCTGGAATAGGAAAATGTGACTTGTCATCTAGGTAACAATTTTTAAGTAGGCAACCAACAGTAAAAACTTTTTAGCTAAGTCATATATTTCTTATATTCCATTTTTAAATACACCATAAAAAAGTGTTTTAATATTTGCATTCAAATGCAACTTTTAACTAGCACTCAGAAATGCTGAGTTCCTGAATCTTTGTAAACACTGCCAAGAGGACATAAAAAGACCTTGTGCTTTGGTCCACAAAGATTTCAGCTAAGTTCAGCATATCAGCATGTATTTTTTAAATGGCCAATTTCCAGCACTAACTTCAGAATTCTGTTGCTCACTTGTCCTCTCTGAACAAGGCCTGCATCAGGCACGTAGGATTGGGATTCACAACCCGTTCACGGAGCAGGAGTTATGTCTAAACCAGCCAGGAGGGAGAGACAAAGGGATAGCACATTGGAAATCCTGACTTATCCCAAGCTGAGGTTCTTTCCTCCGAAAAGAATCTAAATTGGATTCACAGCATGAAACCCATCGTGTACTTTGTGTCTTTGGCTATAGACAACCAGCTTACTCTTTGCTGTTAAAGCACAGCTGGAAGAAATGGTTTGCTACAGAAATTTTCCTTCTTTCTTTCAAATGCAAATGGTTCTGGCTGCTGTGTGTTACATATGCAAACTCTGTCTTGCCAGTGCACTGCTGAATGCCTGTAACCACGGAAGTGACAGGCAACCCTCATTTCTAAGGAAAGTGAAGGTAAATAAGGAGGTGCACAGCCTGCAATCTTGTAATAGTTCCAGCGTGAAACCTCTTTGGGAAAAGCTTGGGTGCCTCCTGAAGCTTTAGGGATATAATGAGGTAGTCATGGTTTAATTAATTACCATCTTGAACTTTTTTGACTAACCTCCACTTACAGTAATTAAGCCTGTTTGTGGATCTGGCTTTACTATCGGTGAGGATAAAACCTGAAAACTTTTCCAGTATTGCCTGTGTAATAGGCTTAGGAATGTTGTTTTAGTGCTGAAGATAAAGCTTGCTTTTATTTCTTTTCGCAGTCTCACAGAATTGAGTGACAGAACAATCATTAATTTAGAAGTTTACAGTCCTGAGAGCCAAGACCTAGAGTTTTTCTGTTTTATAGGCTCTCTTTTGAAGATTTCCCTAGATTGATGTCCTGTAAGGTAATCATATTAGAGAGATTCTCCTCTGCAACGTCAGGTGCTGGAATTGGATTTGAGTCATAATCACTGAACATACTAGAGACTCAAGCGTGTATTCCACTGAATGAGGATGCATTTGGGCAAATATTTAAAGGCCATTTTGAAAGCAGCTCTGTGGACTTATCGTTGATAGATACAGCAAAGCTGAATGAGTAGCAATAGCTGGCAAGCTTCTCTCAATAGCAAACCAAAACACTTGCAGATTTGTCAGTACTGCTGGAATGCCAGGAGCTGGCTCTCAATCTATTTGCCACTGTCTTATTAATTTCTACAAATACATTATGGAGTCTGTGAAACACCTGATGATATCCCTTGTTTTAAAAAAAATAAATTATTAAGTCAGTATTTCTGTGATTAGATCAGATGAGATCCACTATGTGTTTTTGAGAAAACTGCACACCCCTTGTTAATAATTATAGTTTCACATACTGATTGAATAGTAGAGGAAATGTACTTTTTGCCCTCAGATATAGTGCCAAGCAGAGAGGTATTTTTATCACAACACCCTTGCTGTTCACTGGTAGCGTATCATAAGAATTAAGCAAATTATTTGCATCATTTAAGTATACAGTGTTGACTACTTTGGAGTTAAATGAAATCTTCAGTCCTCACGCTTGCCTTGGAACATATCCCAGAATAGGAAGGCTAGCACTTATCTACTAATCTACTCAGAACAAGCTTAGAAGGCTTTGACACTGCTCAAATGTCAGCTTGAATATCTCCCATTTGTTTACTACATCTATTTAGTGGGGTCAATTTGGTATGGTCAAAATAAAGTTATTTAAATTTCCTGCTCAAAAGAAAAGCCCTGGAGACTGGAATTTAGATATATAACTATTTTCTAACATGATTAGGTTGCTTTCTTCTCTGAACTTGTGATGTTTCTGAAGTAACTCTTAATTACTAATTAATCTCCAACAGTCAGATGCTCTCCTGGCATATAGAATGAAGGATAGCTGCAGAGTAAAACAGGATGGAAATGTAACACCTCGCTCAGGAATTTTCTGACTAAACTCAGTGCAGGTTAATGATTCTGCAGGTTAATTGCAAGTGGTCTGTGTCTCTGACATCTAGGGTTTCCATGGCATTCATAGTAGCACCTGCAGTTATTACAATTACCTGAAACATTAACAGATACCTAAAGAGAGGTTAAAGCTAAACTTAATGATTTCAGTAACTTCTCCATAGAGTTTCTAACCATTGTGTTCAGTTACAGAAGATGTTAAGGAAAACAGCTGTGCAACACACATACCCTGCAGAGGAGAGTTCAGCAGTAGTGCAGCTTGCTGATAGCAGCGTGCATGGGAACAGGAGGAAGGACAGAAGGCAGACTCACTAGGCTGAAATTGGACTGATTTGACCTGTACCTTTCCAAAATTAGTGAATTACTCTCACTCCTTCAGAAGTGAACAAAACTTCATACTGCAGCAGACCTTCTGTCCTCTTAAATGGTAGTGTGATCTTTTTATTACATAGGTTTGGGGTTTTTTACTGTAGCTAGAAGATACAGAACATTTTCTAGCTTAGTTCTTTTCATGTAGAGTTGGTAGGCTTACAGTTAATAAGGAGCAGTGGAGTGGCTGAAGAAGTGTTGGGTTTTGACAGTTATTTTTGCAATTGATTTGCATCACGCTATTACAAAAAAATTAGAATGCTCAAATATATTCCATTAGTTATTGTTCTAACCAAGAGATTTTTTGCAAAACTTAAAATGCCATGTTAAACCTGAACTGCATGTCAATGTCTAGTAACATGCATGTGGGCAACTATTGCTTCAATAACTCAAACATACCACTGACTTGTTTTTCAGCTGGACCCCCTGAATGGCCTGCAATGACAGTGCTGTACCAGTTTAAGGTACTGGCTTATCTGGAGCTGAGCCACATACACTTTTATACTGCAAGTCTTAACCATCACTTCCCTTTTAACCATCGATCACGTGATCCTAAGCACTGGCACCATGTGCACACAGATGTTGGCATCTCTGCGTTCAAGGTGCAGCACCAGGCACTTGGCCTCTAAGTACTTGTAAAACACTGCCTTAAAGGTAGTGTCACATTTATTTCCAATAATCTTATTTCCCTGTCACGTTTATTTTCAATAAACTTATTTCAATGAAGGTTGAGATCCTGTGAAAGACAAGAACATATGGTAGGCATAACCAGGAACCAGATCCTAAAACAAACATATTGGGAAAGCAAGGTTAAGATAGAGTATTAAAAACTCACATTAAAATCAACAATTAAGAAGCATAAGACTCAATCTGCCTATGTTCATGTTTTATTTCACTTAGATGAGACTTCTTGTGAGAATTAAAAATACACTGGTCCAGCTGCCCTTGGTTGAGCAGCTATGGCTGCATTTTAGATCATTCATTTGAAGGCCATTAATTTACTGCAAGGTAAATTGTGGAACAATGTAAGCATTAACAAAATGATGATGTTTAAGCATAGTGCTCAGAAGACCCAATTAAGGAATTCATTAGGAGGAAAATAATTATGTATAGCATTGCATAACACAATGTACTTTGCAGATCTGCATTCTCTAATGCATACAAGAGATCAAGCACTACTCATCTATTTCAGACTGAATTTATGTCAAAGAGTACCTTTGAGATCTGGAGCATATGCTAAATTACCCAAGATAACTGTCAGTGATAGCAAAAACACTTAAGCCTTTAAGATGCGGAAAATTATTCACATTGTTCCACACAGGTACAACTGTGCTGAAATTGCCTGTTCTGAAAATTAGATACTAGAAGATATTTATAGGGGTATTTAAAGACCTTCCTTCTCCCTGATACCTACCTATATTTCTCAGGTATCCTCATGCTCTTGCTTCGCATCCATATTGTAATGCTATCTGTGTATCTCCACACAATGCAAAGATTATTAATCACCTGTGTTTATACTTGGAGGAAAATCTGTGTTTAAGGGAATACCTGATGAACCACATCATGATGTTATCAGACCTGTAGCATAACACTGCTAAGAGATTAAAAAAACCAATAAAGCTTTAAGCCATTCTCATTATCTTGTTTGTATTTGAGTTAAATTTGAACATGAAGGAATAGTCTTGTCTTTTTTTCACCCAAATCAGAAGAAGTTTGTGTTCATATAATTTTATTGAAATACAATGATCTCTCAGAATAACTTGCAAAAAATTAAAGGATGTTCACCCCAGAAATGTACTTGCACAATATTTGCAATAGAAATATGTACACCTACAGGAATTAAGCATTCCCAGGTTTTCTTTTCTCCTCCATCAATGTTAGTAATGGCAAAATCAAGTGTCAAAAAGCTTTAGCATACAAAAGTGTAAAACTTTGCCCAGCTGTCCTTTAAATTGCCATCAGAAAACCAAACTGCTTTTCATTATCAGAAAGAGGAACTACTGTAAAAACAATCAGTATATTGATAAATAATGTTTTAAGTACAGTTGGGCTGTTAAAACCACAAAAAATATGGTTTATTACAATTATTCTTGATTCTATGCTATACTCTTTTCAGCATGGGCCATTATTTTTCCAGCATTGTTTGCTGCCACAGGCATTGTAATGCTAGGTAGATTTCTAAAACTGAAGATTGGATCTAGTCAGAGACTGAAATATAAAACTGATTAAATGCAAACGTTGACATTCTTACTCTTCCTTTACCTGCCTTCTCTGCACATAGGAAGAATTTCTTGTTTAACTTGCTGAACACAATTTAATATACTTAATATACTTTTAAAATACCTAGAGCACTTTACAAATAGGGGTACTACAAAAATCTGTGTTTGTGGGGCTAGTTGTAGTAGAAATCACCAACAGTGGCAGATAAATCTTTCCTGGCAGGATGACTCACTCAGCTGCCATTTTGGGCTCTTCCTCACCTCACCCAGGAGGTGGGACAGTGTCACTTTCTGGTCAGCTGGCACGACAGTGAGAGCAGTTTGCCACTGAGGTCCCAGGACAGACTTGACTGGGGTGTTAAACCAGAAAAACAAGCACCAACATTTTGTGTCATCACAATTTTCAAAGTAAACCCCGAAATGCCTGGGTGATGAAGCCTCCAGGGGATCTTTCCACATGGCCTTCAGCCTGGACAGACCAGCCTGGGCTGCAAGCCTCCCTGCTCTTGGGTGGCTTGGTGGCTCCTCTGAAGCAAATGCAGCTGCACTGAGGAAAAGTGAGACAGCAACTGGGAATTCATTGCAAGAGGAGGAACTGGAAGGCCCTAATTGAAGAGGTGTGTAAAACACACCATTAACCTTTTCTATTTTACACATGCTGGAGCTCTTGCCACACAGACTCCTCTGGGAACACAGGCAACCAGCCATACTGGGCAACTGGAGCCCAGAGATGTCCTACTGGCTCATATATTGATCTGGCAGTTGTGCTAAAGGTTGAGTCGAGGCCATTTTTGGCCCTTAAGAAATAGTTATGAAATACTAAATCTGCTCTTACTAAAACTCAAGTGTATTGCTTTGTCCCTACTCTAAACTAAGTTAGCAAACTTTTCAAGTGGGAGAAAAATAAACCAGCAGTCAATACACTCCTTTATATGTACCAGACATGCATTCACTGCAGCATTTGTTCCTTAAGTATGTTATTGTTCTCTGAGTATTTATACTAGTAACTATATATTTTCAACACAAGTCAAGTTACACAGGTGACAAGAAAGCATTAGTACACATACTTCATGAGTACTGGACAGGACACTGCAGTTGATTTATTTTGTATGTGAATGTATATTGTAAAGAAAGTTTCCTCAGCCATTCTCCTATGGTTTTGATTCCGGATTTCGCTGCAGTTAGTGCTTCCACAACAGCATGGTTGAGGTCTCAATAAAAAATGATTTGAACTTATTGTCCAGTCAATATGAGTAAGAACTGGTATGTTTGTGTATACAGGAGAAGCAGCTCGTGAGCTGAATTCAGCATCAATGATTTTGCTGGTGACATGTACATTTGGGGGCAAAAATTAGGCGTTTACATCCTAGGCTGCCTCATACTAACCCCAGAAATTTTGCTTGCTCGTAAGTAAACTGCTTTCTTCTGAAAGTTGTTGTGTAGATAGACACCATGCCCAGGAAAAGCACTGATTTGGGGCTTAAGTATCTGCATTTGGTGCAACACTTGAGATGTGTCAGTACATTATGCTGTAAAACAGGAAAGAAAAAAAAAAGGCAACAAAAAAAGAGCATGTCAGCCCCAGGTGATTTATGGCCTGATTCACAGTGCCCTGAATTCATCAGCCAGAAGCCTGCTGTGTTTTCAGCAGACTTTGGCTCAGATGGGTGCACTTTAAACTTCCAAACCGCAGACAGTGCAGCAGCAAGCTGAGGCAGATGGAAAGTGGCCGTCACAGCCGGGATGATTCAGGGAGCAGATGGGCCCTGCCGCGCTCCGGCTTTGTTTTGAGAGGGGAGCGGGAGGATACAGAGCTGACATCGACTGGGAGGCCGCCTTTGCTCTACATGGATGGCGACGGCATGAATGGAGATACTAAGGCGAGAACAAAAAGAGAGAGGAAGGGAGTGGTCCGAGGGGAAGGCTGGGTGGAATGTGCGGAATTAGCACAGGGTGGAGCAAGAGACAGGAGAAAAAAAAAGAGGCACACTTGGAGTTATGCAATTTGGCAGGTCTTAACCCCTGACACAGGCGGAGGAGGAATCCACAAAAAGCTCTGAGGAGAAGTAGTAAGGGGGATTGACAGGAAAGGTAACATCGATAGGATGGAGCCCAGGTGGTTTATGCAGGGTGGCATGATGACTTAAAAAAAGAGAAAGAAAATATGAAAAAGAAAATGAGATAAAGGAAAACACTAAAAGAAGCGTTGCTGAATTATCTTGACGAATTCTGGTTGCTTTGTATGTGGTATCCACTGATTCTCTTTGTTTTCTGTGAGTTCATGAAACAAAAGGGTTTTCTGAGCTGCACTGTCTAACTAGGGTGTTCTGTATTCTGGGTAATTTCATGTTCCACACGAGTAACATGAAGAAGCACAAAAGAAGAGCAAAAAGTGTCTTTCCTGTGTAAAATGCAAATGTTACAGGACCTTCTGTGTGTGGGTGTAGGCAATACACAGCAAAACCCTCCAATAATGTGCAGGTGGGTAACTTTCCTTGGAGAGTACTTGCCAGTAAATGTTTCATGTACGCGCACACACAGAACCACAATACACACAATCCATAACCTGCAAGCTAAACTAAGGAGGTGCTGAGAGGCTGCTAAAGAGATCAGGGTACTGCTCCAGCAAAAAACCCCCACAGTTTAAAAAGTAATTTTTTCTACTATTGGTACTTCTATCATAGAAAGCACTTAATGAAAATCTGGGCTGATCAGTGACTATTTCATAGTAATGGCTAAAAAACCCTATCAGCAGCTTCAGCCTATGAGAATGAACCCTTCCCTGACATGAGTAGAAAATGGGAAGAGATCTAATTGTGCTATGTTAGAAAAAATCCTAATATAATTTAAAACTCAATTGTATAGACTTTGAACTGAAATTTGATGACTCACTGGTGTTTAGGTGATTATTACAAGCACTCTTAAGGAAGTTTCAAAGTTCTTTGCAAGTAAGAGGCTAATACTTTCTAAATCCAGGGAGCATGAAACTTGGCTTCTCCCTTCTCTGAAAGAAGCTCAAGGAAAAAAATCAGTAAGTGGATCACTTAATTCAAGTGACATTGTGCAAACAGCTATGGTAAGAATGTAGGGTGGGGCCTGAGAACACTATTGACGTGGAAAATTATAAAAGGTGTGTGTCTTTCATCACGTATTAAATTTCTTCATTTTGTCTTGCTGTTATAGTAACAACAAAGATGATCTTCTCAGACATAGCTATAATTAACAAGACATTGGCCTGGATTCAAGATAAGAATGTTTTAGACTTTGAGAACAGAACTGAGATCCAAAGGGGTAGTAGATTAGCCATTGCTGAATTAAGAACTTCAAGGATATAATTAGAGTGTGGAAAGAAAATAATATAGACTTTCACAGTGGGTAGAGGTAAAGGCAGAGTATTTTCTCTTTCCTGGGTTGTCACGTCTAGGAGGTAAGGTAAATTCATGAGAAAAAGACCAGACAACGTTGTCAAAATCCAGATGCTGATATTGTCTTGGTTAGACTGCAGCAATTATGGTCCCTCTGTCAGCACCCCGGCTGGCTTTCCCACAGATCTGAGGAATGAAGGAGATTTGAATAGATCTACAAATAATAATTTAGCCAAGCAAATTTAAAAAGTAAGTATGTTTAAAAGGAACTCTAGATTTTGGCCTATTTGAGAAGATGATTAAACAACAGATGTTCCTGTCTCCTACAAAGCTTTATTGACCAATAAACCTGCCCCCTTAAATCACAGTGTACAAATGAATGTCTTGGTTTTTATTCACATTATGATAACAAAATGGGGTAGCCTGACTGATAAATCACTTCTAGGCCTAGGAGTCTTTGCCAACCGCTTTCATAATCAAACTGTCTCCAGACTCAACAGGGATTATTTCATCTCTTTCTTGCTGTGACAGTACTCACAATCTGACTAATTGGTTCCGCATATTCCCATTGCCCAAGCATGAGGGAACTGGCTGCTAATATGGCTCTGTCACAGTTTCTTTGCACAGATAACCTGGTCTTTCAATCAGTCGTGCTGCTTTATGGCAATAGGGAACCCTAACTAAATTGTGTGGGCTCAAAAGAATGAAAATGGAGGTGTGACCTCAGCTGTTTATACCACTTAGACACACATAAGTTTATGGGGCCAGATGGGATCCACCCAAGGGCACTGAGGAATTTGGCAGAACTAGTCACCAAACCGTTTTCCATCATCTACCAGCAGCCCTGGCTCAGTGGAGAGGTCCTGGTTGACTAGAAGTCAGCAATGGGACACCTAAATTCCTAAATGTAACACCTATCTACAAGAAGGGCTGGAAGGAGGCTCTGAGAAACTACAGGCCTGTTAGCCTGACCTTGGTGCTGGGGAAGGTCATGGAACTAATCATCCTGAGTGCCGTCATGGGCCATTATGTAATTAATATTACTGTTGTCCCTTGCTCACCTACAGCAGGTTGTTACAATTTCTCTGGTGATGGCTGCCAGCACCACAGCACAGCTGGTAGAAGAAACATGTATGTTGGCTATTAGGAAAAATTTCTCCACAGAAGGGGTTGTCAAGCATTGGAACACGCTGCCCAGGGAAATGGTTGAGTCACTACCCCTGGAGGTATTTAAAAGATGTGTAGACATGGCACATGGGGACATGGTTTAGTGGTGGACTTGGCAGTGCTGGGTTAATGGTTGGACTCAAGGATCTTAGAGCTTTTCTTCAACCTGAACCATTCTATGGTTCTATGGTTCTATGATTCTATGATTCTATGGTTCTATGATTCTGTGCTCTATGACTGAAGTGCCAGAGGCCAAATGCCTCATCCACTCTCCGCCTATGTCAAGTGACTTTTTTTTAAGGCTTCCTGTATGGAAACTCTTTTGCAAGAGCTATGAGACGTAATTAGAGTTTAATAATTATTTAATATCTGCCCTCTGCATGGACTTTCCTATTTCACGAGAAAAGCTGTCTTGAGGTTTAGCACAACCTAACACAGAATAGCTTTTGCACACAAAACATCAGCAAGAAACTCAATATTATCACTTGGTGCACAGCATCTTTCTTGCACTTGTTGTTTCAGGCTTTTCCTTCATGTAAACACATTTGACAGAATTTTTCATAACTTGTGCTCACCAACCAAGAAGATGCTGGGAATAAGGCCGTGATGGTAAAGAGGCTGCTCTCCAGCACAAGTTTACAAGTGGAAATCAAATGTGGGACTAAAGTTCTCACTCACCCAGTCCACCATGACCTTCATCAATACTACCTCCAAGAGAAGTGTCAACTTACACAGGAGTCAAACACTATGGTGCTGTCCTGCTCAGCTATTTCATGTCTTACACCACATGACCCATGAAGACAGCACTCAGATGGGGTTATTTCTGCATCCTGGGTCAACAGCTTGGATGGCTATATGAGAATTTCTCCTTGTCTGTAAACCCCATGACTAGGTTATGTGCTGATTGTACTTATTTCCTTTTCAGTTTTGGCTGTCCTTTGTGTAGACAAGTACTCAAAAATTATGCAGAGGTAAAGGTTTGATTCTCCTCTCATGTTAATGTGATTTCAGATTTTGTTCTTATATGTGTGTGTGTATATATATATATATATANGTTCTTATATGTGTGTGTGTATATATATATATATATACATATATACATCCATATGTACATATACGCACATGTATATGTTTTGCTCATCACAACTGACAGCCCTGGAACGTAGAAATATTTGTCTGGAGAACATGTACGAACAAGCTGGTAGCAGCATGTGTTTCAGTACCTGCCTTTGCCATTCTACCTTAGTACTGTAGGCACAGCAAAATAGAAAAGCAGCCCAGATGTATTACAGCATTCTGTAATTTTATTATGATATTTAGTACCTTTTGTGGTCTTCTTTTATCTGAAATCCAGATATTTTCAGAGAATCCCTGCTTTTATTTTTCCAAAGGAAAACCTTTGAGGCCTTGACGTAGCAAAGAAAGGTTTGAAAAATGTGATGCAAGTTTACCCCAGAGATTCAGAAAGAAAACACCAAAATTAATAAAAGGCACCTTGTTATCTGTGGACACTCACTCGTGTTTTGGAAAACGCAATTAGCAGTATTTTGTAGGGTCACCTCCACCCTAAATCACCTATGCAGACAAGTGTACCAAAAATAATAATTATAAAGCATTATTACTCTTATTTTGTGAAAGTAGCAACGCTCTCTCACTCAGACCAGCTATGCAAATGATAGAGCAATGGTCCTGTTTTGTTCTCTTTAAATTCTTGGGCAAATTGATAGTGATGTTAAAACACAGCTAACTGACACAGCTCTTCTTTGGGGAGATCAGAAGGAGTCAGAAACAGCAGATCAGAAAGTGATTAATTGTAAAAATTAATTATGGCTGTGTACATTCAAAATAGCCTAAAGTATGCAGAAACTCTGTGCTCAGACTTCATGTTCACTTCTCTAGGTATTCTGGGCAATATCATCTAGCCGTTGTCTCTTGATGTGCACAGCTGACATCCTGCTTGCTATGTGCCCCTTCTTAAGTCGACACAGAGAGGCAAGAACTCTTCAGAAACAATGAAGATCCCCATAGGGGCTATTCACTTAAGAGTTGAACTCAAGGATCTTTCTGGATCCTTTCCAACTCAGAATATTCTATAATTCTTTCTGTGATTCAGTGAAGCAATTCAGTTTGGATAAAATATCAAAAGGATGAGGTACTTTTAAAACAAACCCACTAGCCCCACAGGATAAAATGACTGGAACAGAGAGCAGAATTGTTCAATGACATGGAAAATGAAACAATACAACAAATCTAATGAAACTGGCCAACAGTTTCCTTAATGTGTAAGCAGGATTGCTTTCAAAACAACCATTCTCTCCCCAGCTGTCAAAATGAATTTCAGAGTTGAAAGTCTCATATATTTGATGTAGATCATTAGGTAGATTAAAACAATCTAGCTCCATCCATTCATTCTCTTGAACCAAAACCGTATTATTGCAATTGAGGATTTGCCCTCTTTGTCCTCCAAAAGTGAGAAAAGATACAGCTTCCTCTTATCACTTTTTACAAAAAACATCTCGCTTACAAAATGTGTGTTTTTTAAACTGTGTTAAGGTTCATTTTGTTTAAGCAGGCAAATCTCTTTCCTTAACACAAATAAAATGTGCAGCTATAATTTTCCTTGCAACTGATTCACCCTCATAGTTGTGGGTGATTAAATGGCTTTGCCACATTTGATTGGCAGAGAAGTAAGCACTTTTAAATATATTGTAATTGGGCTTTGGGTTTTGGTTTTTTTTTTTCTCTAGCCTTGTTAAAAGCTTAGTTACCTTTCTTGGAACTGACTTCATGAACACACTAACTGAATACTTAGAGCTCTAAGTTGTTTTGTTAAGCGCAGCTAATTAATGCAGTGAAGTACAACTGAGTTAAGTAGGAGAATCACAGCTCATAAATAAAGATAAGAAAATTATAAGAGGTATGACTGATATGCATGTAATTACCTGCTCAGGAGGCAGCCTGATCCAGAAGAACCAGAAGAGATTTGGGAGGCAGGAAATCCTGTGTCACAATCCTCATTCCACCCATGACTTGTGCTGCCACAGGCAAGTTGCCCTGCCTCTCCTTCCCCAAAAGGTTGCCACTCAGTGACAGTCAGGTAAGGATTTATTAACAGAATAGACAAAGCAGCTGAAACCCTCAAAGTGGGATTTTGGTACTTGTGAATATTAGAATCATAGAATAGTTCGGGTTGGAAGTGACCTTAAAGATCATCAAGTTCCAACCTCCTGACGAGAGCAGGGACAACTTTTGCTAGACCAGGTTGCTCAGAGTCCCCAGTCTGACCTTGAATAGTCCCAGGGACGGGGCATGCACAGCTTCTCTGGGTAACTGTTCCAATGCCTCACCAGCCTCAGAGAGAAGAATTTCATCCTCAAATCTACCCTCCTTCAGTTTAAAGCCATTCACCTTTGTCCTATAACTACAGGCCCTTGTAAAAAGTCCCTCTCCGGCTCTCTTGTACCCCTTTTAGATACTAGAAGGCCACTTCCAGTATCCACATGGTCTCCCCAGAACCTTTTGTCCTCCAGGCTGAACAGCCCCAACTCTCTCAGCCTGTCTTCCTAGAAGAGATGCTCCAGCCATACGATTGCTTGTGTAGTACTCCTCTGTACTTGCTCCAACACCCTTCTTATCTTGGGTACTGTCTCAGTTTGAGACAAGTTTAGGGGGAAATGCTCTGGAAGGAACATCTCCTCCACAGAAGATAGGTTTCAGCACTCCCTCCCCCACTGATAAAAAAGGAACTTCTTGGACGAAAGTGAAAAAAAACTGTTTATTTAACAAGCAGAGTGCTGGCAGGCACAGAAAAAAATTAGTAATGTTAAATAATAAACCTCCTCGATGTGGAGAAAGCTGGTGGATTTAGAGTTCCCTCTGTAGCTGACTCGGCCCCTCCCAAGGTCTGAGGCTGGGATGCGGCGTCCCCGCATCCTCTCTGCTGGTCCAGGGGTCTGATGATCTGGTTCTTGGATCACAGCTAGGCTGAACAGTTCCAGAAGAAGAAGAAGTTACCAGGGGATTTCGGTATGGGAAAATTTCTTGCCTCAGCTAACAGGCTAGCTAAAAGCAGGAAGGTGCTCCCTCGGCTCTGCAGCGGTGAGAACGCGGGGGAGTGTGAGTCCTTGAACACAAACCGCACTGAAGAATTTGCTCGGCTTCCTCCTTCTTTCCCTCGGACCCAGCTTAAAGCTGTGGGACCCATTTCTGGGCAATAAGCAGACAATAAATAGGGGAACACAGTATTATCATAAAATCACCCCAAGACAGGGACCCAGAGCTGGGTGCAGCATTCCAGCTGGGATCTCACCAGAGCAGAGTAGAGGGGCAGAATCACCTCCCTCGCCCTGCTGGTCATGCTGCTTTTGATGCAGCCCAGGATATGGTTGGCCTTCTGGACCACAAGCCCACATTGCTTATGTTGAGATCCTCATCCATCAGCACCCCCAAGTCCTTCTTCTCCAGGCTGCTCCATATTAAAGGAGCTGCTCCAAATTTTCTTGCACCATTCTCCGTATCTCATCCAGAAGTGAGGAAATAGAAACTCATAACTTCTCCAGTAGTTACTCCTTGAAAGTTAGAAAATTCTGATTTTTGTTACTCTAAAGTAATGGATCATGAAGCAGATTGCAAGAAAAGAATATTCATGGTAAGGTGCATGATCCTGAAGAGAGCGTTGCCAAAGAGTTGTCAATAGCACAGAACCAAGATTTTGTATGTCTTTCAACCATGAACAAGAAATGTGTGTCAATCCTCAAAAAAAAAGTTTCAGGTCTCAGTTATTGTCAATTAATAACCAATAAATCTAATTTTATAACTCTACATTAATCCAGAATTTTACTCAAAAGCAATGTTTGTAAAACAAATGTTTATCTGTTTTGTAACATTTCACTCCTTCAATAGACAGAGGAAACAAAACCTGAAGATGGGGAAATCCAAGAGGAAGTAAACTGGAGGTTGAGCCAACACTGTAACATTGCAGTCAAAGGGTAGATGTAAAATCCTGAAATGCACACATCTGCGTCAATGAGCTTTGCTGATCTCAATCCACATGCATTTTGACAGATGAGGGAGATTCCAGTAATTTCTACAGTATTCCTCAATATTCAGACCCTGCTGTGTGTGAGGTGTCTTACAAACACAGATGGAATATCTGTATTTTCCCATGTCACAAAGCAACTACCAAGCTGTAATACTGTTTATATTGTCTCATTTAGTAACACTTTGAGTCTGAAAAAATCACCTTTCTAACCTGTTAGGGTTTAGTATGGACCTGGTAAGAGGATTCCTGCACGAGCTCCTTCCAGGAGTCAGTGCACAGGTTTTAGGGCACAGGAGGAGGAGAAAAACCTTTTCAGGTTCCTTGCAGCACAGTCTCTAAATGCTTCCTCTTTTCAGTGTATTTAATTCAGAGAAGATTTTTACTACCACTCAATTAATCTAATTTATTTAGGCCAAGTCACCTTGCATACGTGCCAGGCCATGGCACTGTGACTTCTCTTGCCGCTATAACTCTGTAACATCCCTTCGCAAAGAAGTCTTGAATTTCCTGTTGGGGTGGATAACTGCACCTTTAGAAGGCTGGGAAACAAATAGGTTGACCTCTTTCATAGTTTTCTGTTCTGAGTCATCACTGAGCAAACAAACACTATAGTGAAGAGAAGAAACCAAGAAAATGTCCGAGTAGGACAGAGAAGCTTCATACTGGTCCTTGAATGCTGAAAATACCAGGAAATGTAGAGGATAAGCAGGGATGTTTTTGACCTTCATCTGCGAGGACAAATCAGAGAGGTGTCTGTAAAAAGTCAGGCTAATGAAAGGTATTCTGCCTTGTTACAAAATTTATCTCACCCCAGGTACTTGAAAGATAATGACTGTAACAATACTACAGCTGCAGCAAAATGGAAACCAGCCAGGTCCTGGCTTTGTTTCTGGGAAGGAGCTGAAGCACTTTGTACCTTTGATACTGTTCCATGAGACCAGGGGGATGAATCGTGAAAGGGTATTACAGAATGTGAAAATGTAGGAGTTAAGCATTTAAAAAAACTCTTTTCATCAGAAGGTAGGTAAAGAGGGTAAAAGACAGGAGAAGGCTGACTGATCTCAGGCTGACTGTTTTGAACAGTTGACTCAGATGAAGTAAAGCTATTTGGATGGAGAACATAAGACTGGAAAGCTGGAAAACTCGGGTTAAATGTTAACAAAACAACTAGAATTTGTGAAACAGAGGAAATTACCTAGCCCAGATGGAACATACAAGAGGAAGTACAAGAGCCTTCCACAAGAGCCAGACACAGAGATTTCAGAGCTCTCCAACAGAAAGACCAAGAACCAGAAAGACAAGCATGGAACAAATTTCAAATCCTTTGGGGAAGAAAAAAATTAAGGAGCCATACACATCGTAACAAACAACATGAGCCAACACAATATCTGGCATCAGGATGGTGGCGTAAGATCTGCCCAGGATTACATCACTCTGCAAGAGCTTGCCAGCAGTAGCAGGTTGCTCACAGCAAGCTCTGAGGGATGACAGCAGCCCTGCCGGCTCACAGGAATGCTTTGTGCTGTACAGCGTGCCAGGGGAATGAATGAGTGAGCAAAGCAAGGGAGGAAAGAAGGAAGCATTGTTTGGAGAACAAATGGCGTATTTGCACTCAGGTGTATGAGCCAGTGTGATGCCAAAGGCCACTGGTACTTGGGAACATCTCCAGCAGTTAAAGGCTGGCAAGGGAAAAAATCTGTTCCCATCCTGGCTAGCTGGTCATCAATAAGAGGGATGCATTAC
Source organism: Eulacestoma nigropectus (assembly GCA_013397775.1). Classification (NCBI taxonomy): domain Eukaryota; kingdom Metazoa; phylum Chordata; class Aves; order Passeriformes; genus Eulacestoma; species Eulacestoma nigropectus. The sequence continues at coordinate 3,377,173 of VZTE01005077.1, read as the reverse complement.
CTTAAGGAGAGTGGCCTGGCAGAGACTCAGCCACGACTATAGGACGGTTGTAGCAAATCTGAAGTCCCTCTCCATGCACAAGGACAGCAACACTGAAAGGCTTTAAGCAGGAGACTAGTGGCGTGTCTATTGAAGTGAATTGGGAGCTGGGCTAGTTGAAGAGAAATGTTCAGTAACCTTGGTAAGACTGACCACACATTCCTGGAGGGAATTTACCTACTTGCTGCAGGTGGCTTTGCAAGCATCTGCAAAGCTGGGGATGGGCAAGAGGGCTGACATCCAGGGGCTGAATTCAAAAATAGTAAAACCACAGGACTACCTCTAGCAAGAGGGAAATGCATAAAAAACCTGCCATAAGAAAGGTGCTTTTATCAAGGTTGTTGAGACTACAGTAATGGTGGTGTGCCCGAGCCCTCAGCGATACTAATCAGCCAGGGCTGGGATTGCTGTGGACTTTACAGGATCTCTGGCACTGCTCTGCACAAGATGTGGCATTTCCTGTATTTCATAGCAGCTGCCAACTCTTGGGGACTGTCAGTAAGCGGCTTCTGCACCTAAGTGGATAAAGTGCACAAGTCATACCTGCAATACTGCATTCAGCCAACCATGTGCACTGTGTATCTGACCAGTGCAGGCACTGCAGTTCCATGCCCTGTAGCCACCCAGACTGGCTCTCCATCTCAAGACACTTAGTTAACCAGGCTCAGTCTTCATTCATGCTGTGTAGACAATCCACACATCCTACAAGGCAGTCATGAGTTCATGTGCACCCCAAGAATGGAATCTGTGGAGAGCTTTTCAAAGCTCACCCACAGTTATTGCAAGAAAAGCAAAATAACTCTTTTGGAATTTTTTTCTGACCACATCTGGATGGGGATGTGACCAGCCCTGGTTTCTGTCCTAGTGTTGCCTGAAACAAAACGATTTGTCCCATGAAACCCTGTCTAAACTCATGCTATCACAAGTATGACAGCAAACATTTTAAAACACATTTTCATTTCTTTGACATACCTGTCATGGGTTGAAACTGAGTTGATTGACAAGCTTTTAAGCCAATGCGCTTTTGTGAATTTTGCATATTTAAACCCCGTGCAAGGGCGGGAAGTTCCTCTTTGGTTCCCGGTCTCCTGAGGGAGAAGCGGGGCCTCGGAGCCCCGGGCGGCCTCCGGGCCCGGCCCGGGCTCCTGCCTGCCCTCCTGCCTGCCCTCCCCTCTCCCTTCCCTCAGAGCCGCAAGCAGCTAAACTAACTATGGGCTGCCCGATAGCCGAATTCACCCGGCTCGGCTTCTGAATCAGGAGGGGCCTCCCCTCCCCCTTCATGCAGCCCGGGGGGGAGCGTCCTCTCCCCCCTCATGCAGCCCGCGCAGACCCAGCGGGACCAGCGGAGCCTCCTTTTCCAGCCTGCACAGCTCGCACCGAACTGA
>VZTE01005077.1:3361740-3374994 GCA_013397775.1 Eulacestoma nigropectus | reverse complement strand
GGGGGGGGGGGTTTGCTTGGAGAGTGCTGGAGGGAAGAGGGTTTTGCTTTCACTTCTTTTTATTTCCTGTTACTTTAAAGTCTGTTAGTAATAAACTTCTTTATATTCTTTAAAGTTTTAGGCCTGCTTTGCATTTCTTCTCATCCTTATCTCACAAAGTGAAAAGCATGTGATCAAACCACTACAATACCCTTGGACTCTGTTGTATCAACTGCTGACAGAGTCAAGGACCTGACACCTGACTGGAGGTGGCCTTTCTCGCTTTTATTTTCTTTTCTATTTTTACCAGTTTAGTCACCTACTAATATCAGAGCTGCTAACCAAAGCAGATGTGATTGTCTCAGCTGTCACTGGGATGGAAGTGGCATGGTAAATTACAGGATCCAGACCCCAGAGCACTTTAAAGATCCAATTGCAACAAGCCAGTATACAAGTAGTGACAAATAGGAAACCATTGCAGCCTTTCAAGCATCAAAGCAGAGCTTTCACAAGGGCTATTACCATTGTCAGCTATTTCATTCATACCTCTGAGTACCATCTTACACAGAGTGTGCTGCAACAGCTCCTTCTCAAAGCTGCATGTTCAGCTTTAATGAGAAAAGGAAATGGTTGGCAGAAATAAAGTAATTGAACTGCCACAATTACAGCAACCCTAAGAGCAGCTGAATCAATGAGGAGGGAAAAAGCATATTAAGTGTAATGAAGACTTTCAAAAGGAAGAATGTCACTGAGAAGGGCAAAGTTACAAAAGCATCATTAAGCTAGATATAAGGGTATAAGCAAAGGCTTGGTCAGTCTGAAAGAAATTATCTTCACAGAATGAAGCATATATTTAATTTGACTTCTAAACCAGCTTACACTCAACCAGTTTTCCAGTATGAATAGTACTTGTTCTTATCACAGCACATGTCCCCTGAAATTTTGTGTCAGCATCCAATGTCCACCAACCTGGCTATGGAAAACGATTCTTTTAACAAAATCATTGTGCTTTTGATGCCTAGAGAAACTGAATTGAACATACATTTTGCGTATCTTTATATATTTATAGGTGACTGATGCCTACAGCACCTCATCAGTAGGCAAGAGAGTGTTTGAACAGCTAATTTATTTTATATTTGCAGATATAATATTAAGTCTGATTCTGCTAGCAATTCTAATACCCAAACTTCACAGTTTTTAGGATTCTTACAATATTTTCCAACAAATATTTACATTTCAAGGGGGCTTTTCAGAAGCACAATGCTTTTTATGGCAAGTAAAGCTGGCAACATGCTTAAGATAGACTTTAACAGTAATTAGATCACTGATTTTGCTAGACATCATTGAACTTTATATGATCTTTCATTAATTTATGTAATAACTTAGAGGAGTTTATTTTTACATGTTATGTTAAAAACTGTAAGTTGAAGTCCCGTTAAGTTTTTTATGTATTTATTAGAATCTGAACTAGTTGTGACTAGAGGTAAGTCATTCTTTGACACTTCTGTTGAAAGATTATCGACAACAAACTGTTATTATATGAAGTCCTGTTTCATTTTACCAGTCAAATAATTGAAGTACATGTAAAATACTTCAGAGCCTAATGTTATTAAACTGTACAAAATATGTCAACAATCCACAGAATTCTATTAATGAAAATACTACCTTGAGTAACTTCCCTGCCTTTTTTTTTTTCTCCTTCCTCTTAAAAAGTGTATGAAATCCAGGCCTGATCTAAGGACTCCTAAAGACTGCACGGCAAGGGTGTGTTGTTCATGTGTATTTCTGAGTACAAAACAGAAGAAAGTTTATTCCATTGTGTATCTACAAATGAAAAGTACAGAAAAAACCAATTTGAAGTGCCAAAGGAAATTACTACTCAGGAGGAGTTCAGATCACAATCCTATGTTTGTTTTGTAAGGAGCATGGGTTACATGCACTGTGCTGACTCCCTTGACACAACTCCATCAAGCAGAGGAGCTACCCTGTGATTTTAAAATTCATTTTGATTGTACAGTGCAAGCATATCCCATCAGTATCCCTGTCAAAGTTTCAGTTTCACATTTTTGTCCTCCTCAGGCTACAGCTTGGGAGGGAATCTCACATAGGAGAGTGGAGGGGAGGAAAGTTAGGTATCTAAAAAAGAGATGGATATCCATATCCATACCAGTTGCATTGTGCTTCCTTTAGCAATCATGGTCAGAAAGAGACACCTCCAGAGAGCATCTCGTCTCACTCCAAGATAGATGACTGAAGTAGATGGAACAATGTGCCCTCTGGAGATACTTGTTGCTGTCCTTTATCTATATAGTGGGGTTTAGGCAACTATTTAGGTGGTGAGGTGTACGTACCCCAACTTCAAGGTCTATGTTGTTTTGAAAACATAATTGAGCGATTTAATCTGCTTAGGCCTTTGTCACGTGGAAGTCACATGCAAAGCCTCTGGTGGGATCCCAAGGTTACCAGAAATTTGCAGCTTCCTCAAGACTGGAGATGTATCTCTCCAGGACTCAGCGTAAACCCAAACAAGCTCACAACCCTTCTAGCATACACCTGGCTACTGCCATAGCCAAGATGGTCTCTGACTGTGCTGCTCTCAGGGTACTCTGATGGGGCATGATGAGGGCATTCTGCCAAATATTTGCCACCGGAAAAACAGTTTTGTGATTCTAAAAATCACAGGTTTAACAGGCTTTGTTACCCATTTGTGTGAAGAAAACTCACCTAGGCTGTGGTAGAAGCCAGTATCTGAAGTTCAGATTTTGCAGTATCCAATCACTAGAGTAGTTTCTCCTTAATATTTTTCACCAGTACGCTCTGTCTGGCACAACCCAGTGCCTCTCCCACGGGGTGTTGCAGACCTAACTGACTTTTCCAAACCAGAGTTTACACTGGCATTGCCACACCTGGAGATGACACAAGGTATGGCTTAGGGGAAACTCAGCCTATGGAAAGGCTACAGGGACTGGAGAGCTGTCCGGGAATGACATACTGTGGTGGCAGCTGGGGGACATTTATTGCTGGGAGAAGTGATATTGCCGGGCTGCCCTGCAGCGGTGCTCGCACCTGTGCTCAGGGAGCTGGCCACTAGGTTTCATTAGCTCCTCTGGCTGCTGGAACAAAATATTCTCCTGTGTGGAAAAGAACAGTCTCATTCTGCTCTTTAAATCAGAGTTACTCACTCTTGCAGTCTAAACCAATATAGACTTGCGGACAAGGGAAGAGTTAATTTTCCAAGCAGAGGTGACACAGGGCAGTAGTGCTAGAACCATTTACCTTGGTTCACTGCAGCTTTGTAATACCCATTGTGATGCACTTCAAAAAATGGACTAAATTCAGATTTCAAGTTAATTTTAACAGCAAGTAAAATGTTTGGCTTGCAAAACTTGCCTTTCAGTAGGCTGAATGTGCTTCCGTGCTAGCAGCTTCCAGGAAACTCTTAGATTACAATTACAAGAAGTTAAAACTGCAGCAGCAGGATTGTTAACTGGAAGTCAGAATTTCCTTTACACCATTCCTCTTACACTTAGCACTAAGGCTAGCTTAAATACTTTGTTTCTTTTCCTTTTCTGTTACATTGTTTTGGTATATTTGTGACTGGGTTTTTTTCTCTCTCTTTTTTTTCTCTTTTTTTTTTTTTTCTTTCTCTCTATCGGATCTTAACCTCTAACTGTTTGTTCTTTGGTCTTTCAACTTACACTGGATTATCTATCTAAAGCAGCATTTTCCAACAATCCTTTCAGGTTATGGCACCTTCTCTTTTAAATTTATTATGAACATGTCCGATTCTTGAAACAGGTAAAAATATATTATGCACTCCTTTCCAGGCTTCCTAATTACATGGTCAGTAATACAAAAAAGAATGTAAGCAGGAAAGACAGTGATAAGAACAATAAAAACAGCATTTGTTCTAGGGAGCAAAACTGAAATACATTTCATAAACTAAAGGAAGAGAAGAAAAGATAATGTAAGAATTCAGTTGAAAGGGATTTTTCTTAAAACTATATTTTAGGCAATTAAAAACTATGAGTGAAGATAACTAGAGCATAATAGAAAATCTAAAGAAAGTGAGGCATGATTTAATAAGTCTCAGCAAACAAGGAATCTAGGGATGATGCTGCAGGACAGATGGTATCCCAAACAGATCTGTGCTCTGCAAACTTACATGACCCCTTTTCTTTAAATTAAGATGCAAGGAGATGACCCTGAGAAAGTGAGAAAGTGAGAAAGTGAGAAAGGACAGGGCTGGAATGCTGACTGAATAAGCCACAGGGACAGAGGACAGTTTGTTTGATCCTCTCTGTCTGTTATTTGAACACAGATCTGAGAGAAGGGCTGAAGACACTGCCCAACACATTAGGGATTTTTCTGAAAATAAATGCAAACTTTGTTGAAAGCAGGAGCCTTTTTATTTAGTGGAATTTTACTCACTGTTATAGGATTGAGCAACAATGCTGAGAAATGGAAACAAAATTTGTGTCAGAAGAAATGACAAACACAAGGCTTTATGTTTGCTTACTTATTATACATGTAAAATATCAAAATAGTATATTTGTTTATATGGTTGCTTGCATCACAAATGTGAGTTTTACAGACAATTTATCACTGCTGCAGCCCCTGGAACATGCCAGTAAATCTGTGGCCCTGTGTCTCCTTACAGCTGCTTTTGTATTTGGAATATAAGCCATGTTAACTCCTGAAGGATTTATCAGTTTAGAGGACAGCTGCAAAGTGTTTAGGAGAGAACCTAAGGACATCATGTCTCCCAAATAAATCTGGCTGCTCCATCTTCTGACATGTGAGACTTCTCTACAAAGAAAAAGACTTTCAGTGGAGGAGACAGAACCTTCCAGGGATCTCCTGCAATTACTTCCTGACTCTACACCACAGGCTTTGAATGCTTCTTTCTGTGAATTCTTCTTGTCTAACAGAAGAAAAAAACATAGTATATTGGTGGATGAATGGATGGAATATGAATTACTAAAAAGCAGCCAAAACCTTCCAGCAGACGCACATTTTTCCATGAGTTAAAAAAAACCCAAATCCAAACCCAAACAAAAATGTATTACTCACATTGCTTAATAGGCTTCTGGAAGGCTCTTAGATTTTATGGTTGCTACAGATACTACGACACATAACAAGGCAGCTGTAGCTTTCAAACAGACAATAACCCAATCATTTTGTTGACAACTAATTTTGATCACACATGCAATTAAAATTAAATGCAAGGCCTGTTTGGTAGTTTTTGGGGGACAGAGGAGTAACATCTAAGTGATGTAAATCCTATATAGCAAGCAAGATCAGTTTTGAATGTAAATTTCTTTTCTGTGTGTTTGTCTGTTTGCCTTTTTTGAAACAACATAAATACGTACGAAACAGTACATCAGGAAAATTTAGGAAATCAAAATTACCTTTTTCCTTTGTCTTGGCAAAGGAAGGCTGACAAATGCTCATGAGCTTCCATTCATCATGTTTCATAGGAAAATAGGAGATGGTGGAATCTGACTGATTCACTCGCAGGGCTCTTCCTTCAAGACCAATGTGCTTAACAACAAAACAAATTTCAGCTGTCTTTCTAAGAAATCTGAGTTTTATCCTAAGACACATTGATCATCAGTCACAGTTGAAAGGTTTTGAATAATGATTTGAATTATTATCTTGATTAGGAGATGTTGCTCTTAGGTACTATAGCACCAGGTTATAAATTCAGTCTGTCATATAGTCCAGAATTGATTATGAAGTATTTAACTTTCTTAGTATTTATATTTCTTAGAAAGATGTCTGACTTTTCCCCTTCTGTTCTGTACTAGTCATGATAATGCCAGCATTCCATTTTACAATTTTCTTATTTACACCATATCCACAAATTCATTCTTGCAGCTGTTCCTCATGTGATTATTTCTAGTAGTGTCATTGTGGTTCCCCATGTGAATAAGGCTTATTGTTGTGGTATACCATCATAGGCCACAAATATGCAAAAATTATAAAGGGACAGGAAACTTTCAAACCCTTTAAATATTTTCTTTTGGTTTTGGATATGCACTGCTTTTTGGGTTTGCTTGGCTTTTTTTGTTTTGTTTAATGTTGTTTTAAGATTGCCCTGCAGCTATTTAAAAATTGCTTAAAAAAGTTTAAAAACTGCTTCCACCGAGTTACTTTAGGTAAGTCAACCACAGCAAGCAGTTAGCAAGCAGTTTCAAAATCTGCCAAACCAAACCCTTAGCCGGTAGAAATTAGCAATTGTGCAGTTATTTTTAATAGCTGTATGTTGCATTAAAATATAAATCTTTACAATAAAATATTCTACAATAATTTTATTTTATGACAGTATACTGCATTTATTTATGACAGTGTTTCTTATTGTGACTATGTTTATTATAAATGACAGCCAGAAGAATTGGCAAGAAAGAAAGCACAGGAACCAAAGCCTAGCATTTTAGAGTATATATTTATACCAGAGAACAAGCTCCTAAATACACTACTTGAACAGATACTCGACAAGCATGTAATATACAAAAAAAATCTGTTTTCATTTTCTTGTGAACAGCATATGGTGGAAACTGTTCCCTGGTGCCAGCAAGGATCTCTGCTGCATCAGTTCCTCTGCCATGGAGGTAAGAACTGTGAGCTTTAGGACTCACCTATAGTGTAAACAATCACTGCTCAATCTCTTTGATGAATACGGATCATGTCCTATTATTTATTTCTCAGATCATGTCTTGGAACTGTATCTAAACTGACCTTGAAACAAGGAACACTTATCCAAATTCTTCAAGTATGAAGAAGCTACCTACTCAGAATGGAAGAAATGTGAGCTATGTCGAATTAAGGGAACGAGCAGACAAGCCAACAATGGAGGATTTGTGGTCGTACAGACTACTTTGAATTACAGTGACTGCAGGAGACCTTGTCAGTACTTTTATGTGTTAAAAGGTTATCAGCCATCTCCTCTGTGCTGCTCTTAGTTTAAAGTGGGTGGGGAATCACAAACATTAACACTGCAAGAAATGTATTACTGATTTGTGTAGTAAGGGATGTAGTCTCATAATGATAAATATTGCACATGAACACTGATGAAATATCAGAATCATTCTGCAGTTTTAATGGAAACATCTTCGACAACATCAAAGAAAGACTGATTACAGATAAGAAATCTGGGAATCAGCATATGGTCTGGCTTAGCTGGAAATCTCCATCCCTACTGAGAAAAGAAATCCCCTTCTAAAGGTTTCAACAATCCTTATGCTGATGATAAAGGAAAGATGTATCCCATGCTATGCTGTTAAGCAGCTGCTGGTGGTCATGGCATGACATGAAACATCTCCTAAAAGCACACCTAAAGAGCAGTTCAGGGAAAGCTGTGAAGGTAAATAAACATTTAAAATTTTAAAAGTTAAACTCTAAATAATTTAAAAATTTGAGTTTATTGGTACAAAACATTAGGCATCTATTTTTACTTTTGTTAAGTGTAGCCTTTATTAACTTGGTCCAACAAAAACTATCTAAATTGAGTTCAGACAAACCAAAGAAAACAAAATCAGAGCAGCCACTCAGAAGTCCTGCATCAATTTTCTATCAGGTCTAAAATCACACAGTTGTCATACTCCATTGAAAATAGAAAAAAGTTATGTGGAACTTGGTTCATATTGCATGACTAACTCTCCAAAAGATGTTAGCAATACTCATGGGTAGATTCTTATAACTAATGCTGAAGAAGGAACACTATGCCAAAAGCCTGAATGAAACTGATTGACAGATAAACTGAAAGAAGTGTCAGAATTGTCTTATGAGTCAGCAGAAAAGAGAGAAAGTGAATTATTTTGTATCCTCATGAACTTGCAGAGGAATTTATTTACATAGCACTACAGCTACCCTGGTTGGAGTTCAGTCAGGTCATGGGAGGTAACATCACCTCTGCTTCTAGGAAAAAAAGAAGCTACATTTATGCCATGCATCAGTGCAGAGAAAGATTTAGTTGGCTTGTATTAATTCTGTAATACTTCTGCTGAACATAAGAAATAAATTTGGAAAAATGAGCTTTTAAAACTGCACATGAATTGGTAGAAAGATCATGGAATATTTACTTGGTCCTTCCTCAAGTTTCTGTTGGCAGGGTTACAAGAACTAAGCCTAAAACACAGAGTTACACTGAAACTAATTACATCATTCTGCAAAGCAGGCAATGGATGTAGTTTGATAAGCAGTTACATGCTGGAAATTACAGAGAAACTTCCACTAAATTCTCCTTCCTTTCACCTCATGATATAGCCAGATTGCCAGGTAAGGAATAAACCAGAATAATTTTTGCATTTCCATTTATGAGCAGCAGAAACATGTATGTGCTCTTTTTTACTAATATAATCAAAGGAAACAATCTCAAAGTAATTTACAGTATATCTGCTCAGTGGAAATACATATTTATTCTACCTTACACTAAGTAGATGTTTTCAGGTATTTGAAGTTAGGATGAACTTTGTAGACCTGGGGACACCATCTGATAAAAAAATGGTGTTATCTTAAAAAGGCATATTATGGCTTTCATGGGGGAGAAGAGATTAGTGTTGTATAATCAAAGTAATTTTTAAATGCTTGTACCTTTCTGTACACAAACTTTGGCACGCTCTTATGTTCCAGTGGGGGTGGTGGGGAAAAACCAAATGCTGCTATTCAGAAATATCTGTGTGGACTGCTTGTATAATATTTGGAAGGGTAGATTAGCTGTATCTGGGACAAAGTCAGTCTTAGCCAGATGCAGCAAAAACACGGCACTATTCTTTTCAGGCTTTGGGAGAATTTTAAAAACGAGCTCAAATGAACCTACTCCAGCACATCATTGAATGGGTTAGTATGTTTGAAGATGCTAAAAAAGTTATCTAACAGCAGTATTGTTTTACTTTAACTTTTAGAAGTATAGAGAACCAGTAACTCATTTTAAATTACTGCTAAAATGCTATCAAAATGTATCTTTTTATGCTTCTGCGTTTTAGACCACCTAAAAAAAAGAACCAAAAAAACTCCCACATCTTCTCCGGATTTTAAGATCCATTTTTAAGTTGTTTATTATTTGTAAAACCTCCAGACTGTCTGCTTAGCTAATATTTAGTGAGTACACCCTTGCTTCCTCTGATCTTTTAGCACCTACTCTGGCCATATCATAGAATAATCTGAGTTGCAAGGGACCCACAAGGACCATCAAGTCCTGCACAGGACACCCCAAGAATCACACCGTGTGCCTGAGAGCACTGTCCAAATGCTTCTTGAAGTCTGTCAGGCTGGTGCTGTGACCTCTTCCCTGGGGAGCCTGTTCCAGTGCCCAACCACCCTGTGGGTGAAAAACCTTTTCCCTGATATCCAGTCTAAACTTCCCCTGACTCAGCTTCATGCTGTTTCCTCAAGTCCTGTCACTGGTCACAAGAGTGAAGAGATCAGTACTTTCAGTGGCCTTTGGCTCAACAGCTCTTTCCTTAACTGAAAGGATTTTCAGGCCAGAAAGGTTATGATAATTGTGACTTCCACAGCAACAAAAGCCAAGAAATTTTATAATGTGAGCTTTGCTTTGAGTCCATAACTTGAGGGATGACTTAGATCACAGGATTTAGAAAAGCTATTGAATCTTAATTTAGAAATTGGGAAATAGAGCTTAGTGGGTCCTTAGGGATAATACCAAATAACTCCTCTTGTGGCTAAAGGAGAAGGATCTTACTCTAAAAGAGTATAATTTCACCTGCCATTTATTGGTTCTCACTGTCATCTTAGCTGACAGATTAAAGAGACTTTTAATATTTCAAATTCTCTTGCAAATCCTAGTACATTATAAGCAAGGTTTTGTATAAGCTAGACAGATGCTTCTTCATTCTCTCACTGCAAGGCAGATTTTCCTAGCTTTTCCAGTTTGTCAACTATTTGTGTTAAAATGCAATACCACAATTTCAGTAAAAGTTTGATGAATGCCATATATAACATCATCATTATTACTTCTTAATATTCCTTCATTTTCAAATCTGAAGTTTATACCCTAAGTATGAATCTTTTTGAGTTCTTCATAACCACACTATAACACCTCTATAATTTGACTTTAAAATATTCTTTGTACTTAGACGCCTTTTCTCCCTATGAATATTTATAGCTGCATCTATTTTTTTTTTGTTCAGATAAAGCTATGTTGCAAGTTTTGTATAAAAATATTTTTGAACAGAATATTAGCATTCAATAGAATATACCATAATGTCTTCATAGAAACTCATAACCATACAGTGACCCTTGCCAGGTGAAATACTAACCCCCTTAAGCAACAGGCCTAAATTTCAGCAAATCATGTTGATATTAGAAACTCCATAATTCTTTAATTCCTACATATGATTCTTACTTTTGACTTTCATGATTTTGCCAAAGATTCTCGTCATGTTATTTTAGCTCCAAACCCCCTTTGTTTTACATTTCTAATGGACACTAAATCAGTTTCTCCATTTCTGTAACAAACACAGGTCGATTATTATCATGAATGATTTAGAATCCCATAAAAGTCTGTGCCATGACTTAGTTGGTCTTGTAAGTTTAAATGTTTTAACCTTTACCGGTTGCTATTTAGCATCCTTACTAAGTACTGATTGAATAAAACATTTGCAATTACATCCACGAAGTATTATTGCATTATCCAGGTTTCTGTTAAAAAATAAATGCTTTTATGCATTGGCATTGTTACTGAAAGTTGTGTATTTCAAAGTAGCAGGCAAACCATGCCATTGTCTAGATTTTTTTCTTTCTTGATCCTGATGTTTCAAAAAATTTATTCCCCTTGCCCTTTAGGCAATGATCCAAGACTTTTCATTCCTATATTTAGCTACTATTAGTCATTCTCATTGTTTCACAACTGTAATTTACCATTTCTGCTTATCAGCTTCCATATTTTTCCTTTTGTTTTATACACAGAATTGTCACTTTATTTTTCTTTCTTCAGCTGAATGTGTTTAGCTGAAAAGAAACTGATGATTGTCATAACCTAATTTTTTGGGTATCCATTGTGGTTTTCTTAAGTAAACTGTCATCTATCTATTTTTCCTACATATGTCTACCTATACAGGTGTTATTCAGAGTTTTTTTCAGACTTGGAACACTGTTTCTGTTCCAGCAAAATGCATAATATACATGGGAAATATTTATCGATAACAAACATGGTTAAATTATGCAAACATAGTTAGATTATGCCATTTTACATTCAAGAAATTATTAAAACCTCTAGATTAGACTATTTTTATTTTGGTCAGAATTGCCAGAATTTAAAGCACGTGAGAGCTCTGAAAATAACAAATTATTTAATTTTAGAAAATAATCATCTATTATTTATATAAAATCTAGGGCATGTTTACTTGTGAAGGTTTGAGATCCAGACAAACCCTACAGATTGAGATACAAAAATTAAAAAGATGATCGTAAGATAGCTCATTTTAGCTAAATGTTTACATAGCTGCTCATCAGATCTGTATTCAGATAATCTGTCTCACCACTATGCAATTTTCTGATTTATCAGCCTAAACATTGACTCATAAATACACCAGGTCTTGGATTTGTGAAAACAGAAACTCTAGCAATCTTTACCGGGCCTGGCAAGTCACCCTCTCTGCACATTACATCTTTCTTAAGGTATAAACTAGTGTGAACACTCAAATTGTGACAGACATCCTACTAAAAAATCCCAGCTCCTGCATTTGAATAAATAAGTCTTTGGTCCAGGTCTGCAGAGTATCTGTAGGAAAGATCCTTCAAGGACAAAAACTCTGTGTAAGATACAAGTTTGTGCGTTTGAACATTTTTTATCCTCTGTCTTTCTGAAGGAATTACCTCAATTACTTGGAATCTTATTAGTTACAGATGTATCTGTGAAGCATCCAAAAAAGTAGGCCCTTTATCCAGCAGGCATTTCTTGAGTACATATCCTCAGACACGAACACTTTGTGCTATTTTTTTTTCCACCTGAAAGCCCCCTTACCCCTTGCCCACAGCAGTCAGTCCCTCTCTCCCTCCACCAGTGGTAAGCTGTATATTCGGTATAGGGAAGGGTTGTTAGTTTATATAAAAAGGTGCTTAAGAAGATAAAGGTGCACAAGCTCTAATGCTCTCAAATGCTCCAGGCATTTAAACGTGTCTAATGCCTGCATACCTTCCAGCAGTGCTGCTAGCCAGGCTCTCAGCAGGAATTCATGGTAATTAAGCATGCTAGAGGCATCCACGCTTTTACAGAATCACAGAATCAAATTCTTAGGGTTGGAAGGGACTTCTGGAGCTCACCTAATCCAACCCCACTGCCAAACCAGGGTCACCTGGAGCAGGTGATCTCCCTCAGCAGCCTATTCCAGTGGTCTGCCACCCTCAATGGAAAGAAGTTCTTCCTCATATTGAGGTGAAAATTCTTGTGTTTATGGCCATTGCTTCTCATCCTGTTGCTGAGCACCACTGAAAAGTCTGGCAATATCCTCTTGACACCTGCCTTTGAGATATTAATATGCGTTGATGAGATCCCCTTGCAGTCTTTTCTTCTCTAGACTGAACAGGCCAAACTCCCTCATTCTCTGCTCATAAGAAATGTTCCAGACTCCTCACTACTTTTGTGCTCCTTACTCACATAAGGACACATGCAACTTTACCTACAAATAGATACTATTTGTGAGGACAAAAAAGTACAAAGGAAAACCTCAGAGAAAAAGTTGGATGCATGAGCAGCGCACACGCTCGTTCCACACTGTGGGTGCTGCAGCTCCAGTACCCATTTCCCAAGGTTTTGGATTCTTTCACTTATACAGCCCCACATGCATGGGTATGTGTGTCTACAGGTACAGAATCATGTAATGGACAAGGCTGGAAGGGACCACAGCGGGACATCTGGTCCAATCTCCCTGCCCAAGCAGGGTCATCCCAGAGCACATGGCATAGGATTGTGTCCAGGTGGTTCTTGAATATCTCCAGCGAGGAAGAATCCTCAGTCTCTCTGGGCAACCTTTTCCAGTGCTCGGTCACCCACACAGTAAAGAAGTTCTTCCTTATATTCAAGTGGAACTTCCTGTGCATCAGTTTCTGCCCTTTGCCTCTTGTCCTGTTGCTCAGCACCACCGGGCAGAGCCTGGCTCCATCCTCTTGGCATCCTCCCTTCAATATAGACATTAATGAGGTCCCCTCTCAGTCTTCTCTTCTAGAGGCTGAACAGGCCCAGCTCCCTCAGCCTTTTCGAGATGCTCCAGTCCCTCATCATCTTTGTTCCCCGCCGCTGGACGCACTCCAGGA
>VZTE01005077.1:3238464-3358385 GCA_013397775.1 Eulacestoma nigropectus | reverse complement strand
CGGGGCGGGCACGCTGCCGGCCGCGGGGGGAGCGCGCCCGCCGTGGGATGCGGCGCCCGGCGGGCACGGGTGGGCGCTCCCGCCCGCCCCCTGCAAACTCTTCACTTGTGGAGCGAGCAGCTGTCGCCCGGCCTGACGGGACCGAATCGCTTTCGCGTGTGTCGAAATAGCGGTGCAAAAGTGATTTTTCATCTGCTCTCTACTCTCTTTACAACTAAGATGCAGTTGTTTGTTGTGTCGTGCAGAATGGAAGATGAGCGCTGGCCAGTGTAGCAGGAATGTTTTAGTGTGTTGTTTATCCCGGCTGTCCTGTACCGTGCTAGCACATGGTTGCTGCTCTCTCCAGTGCAGAATTGGGCACGTTCATTTAATTTAAACTACTGAAAGTAAATTTGTGTAAATAGGTGTCTAAACTAGGTGTTTTAGTCTAGAGAAGGCTGAGAGGGGATCTCATCAGTGCATGTAAATATCTCAAAGGCAGGTGTCAAGAGGATGTTGCCAAACTCTTTTCTGTGGTGCCCAGCAAAAGGACAAGGAGCAATGGCCATAAACACAAGAATTTCCACCTCAAGATGAGGAAGAACTTCTTTCCGTTGAGGGTGGAAGACCACTGGAATAGGCTTCCTGGGGAGGTCGTGGAGTTTCCTTCTCTGGAGACATTCGAAACCCGCCTGGATGTGTTCCTGTGTCACCTGCTCCAGGTGACCCTGCCTTGGCAGGGCGTTTGGACCAGATAATATCCAGAAGTCCTTTCCAACCCTAACAATTCTGTGAATCTGTTAGATGCTGTACTGAGGCAGCAGGTGATGACGTCTTAAACAGCCTCAGTAAGACTTTTCAGGGCTTCTCTCCTGGGACCTTTATTCATGGTATGCATTTGTTTTCCTTGTGGTTTTGTTATCTCCAAGGGGAGTGTTTCAGTAAGCATTTATCTCTGTGTAAGTGAAGAAGTTTTGGTGCTGGGATTCCTGATACTGGAAGCTGAGCTGTCCTTTGTTCTTTGCTCTTGCTAATACTAAGTATAATCTTGTTTTAACTTTTTTAAACCTCCTGTTGGGACACTGTCTTGTTATAGCTGTGTGTTGTGAGAGTAACAAATGCTGTAGCTGTGACTGAAAGACAAATACCTTTCTTTTAAAGAACTGGCTCTAAAATTAAATTGCTCTTTACTTATCTGTGGGTCACAGAATTTATAAAAGACCTAATATGTATGGTTCGGAGTCCACCTGGACACTGACAGCTTTCCACAAGGTGCTAGCATGTATACGTGAAGTGAACATCCAAAATGTGTTAACACTTCTCCAGGGATCAAGTACTTATTGGGAAGAGTATATGTATTTTAAAATATTTTTCGTTTTTGGGGAGCACAGAAGAAATTCAGGTATTTTCATCACATAAGGGTTTCTTTTGCAGTAGTCTGCAACCCTGCCATTCCCTCCTCCACCTTTAGAAGGTTTTTCCTTAGTTCACTTATGACTAGTGTCAGTGAGTTGGAAAATATTTATATGCATCTTTAATTAATTCAGGTTGACCAAATACATAATAGGGTGATAGGCACTAATGTCTCAGGTGTTTTTATGCTGTCACAACAGCATATTCTGCAGAATTTTATGGAGATTAAAGAAGTGATGGTGCAAAATGGTGTACTGTCTTGATCATATTCTGGCTAAGGTCTTCATCAGTATTTTAGAAAGCAAAAGTAGTGACTTACCATTCATAGTGACTTAACATTCATGTCAGTTTTTTGATCCTTTTATGGTAGCTTGATGCATGAAGCTGAATCCCCATCTCTCACATACAGTCTTGTGCTGAAGTTCACTTTCCTGTTTCAGCCATATTTTGCCACTTCTGCTATGTCTCTCTATCATGAATGCTGTTCATTTTATCACTGAGCTCCAGTGTTCCTGTGCACACACTGTTTAAGTTATGAAATAAAAGGCTAGTAATTGCAGGTTTACACTTCCTTCTCTTAATATACTGTAACTCTTTTTGTTGAACATTGATATTTGGAATGAAATAGTACTTTTCAAAAGGAGGAATTTAGGTGGGATAGTATTGTTCTTTGCTATAAAAGACTTTTAAAAAATGTTTGCATCTGTAAGTTTGACAGGTTGACCTGTTTCTTAGCTGTTGGAGTTTCTGGGCTTTGTTATCTGAAAAACCTCTCAGGCTGACCTGGTGAAAATAGGAGTCTTACCAATATTATAGTAGTTGTGGAATACTCTGTTCAGATGTGGGGCTTTAAAGTAAAGGAGACCCACTTTCCTTCCAAAGCTGCCTCTCGAAGCTCTTTGATACAGCACTTTCCCAGGATTTTTTCAACTGGGTTGTCAACAAAATGTCTTGATTAAAACAGTTCAGCATTGGTAACTAAAGGGATCTATCTTACTGTCATCACTTGCTCATGAGCAAGTGCTGAGGTTTTCCAGTACTGAAAAACTACTGAAGCTGTTTGCCATTGACTAGTCTTGCTGTGTAGAATCTAGAGGTAGGAAAGAATTAATTCAAACTAGTAGGTCATGGTGCGTGATCTGTCCAGATCTTCACAACCAACTATTGCGTTGGACTGTACATCTCTGCAGCAGAATGTACTGAGCAGTGATGCAGATCATCCAGTCATTACTTGCAGTAGCAGATAAATGTGAGCTACGAATATCTCTGAGCTTGACTAGATTCTCTAAGTTGCTATTGTGGCTACTGTTTAACAGTTCCATCCATTTTTATAATCAACAATGTATGGCTAGATTTAAAAAGGAAAAAAAAAGCTTTGCCCATCTTTAAATTAGGTTTATTAGATCACATTACTAAAATATGCTCCTTTTTTTCCATTTTATTAATGGAAGATTAATAATTGAGATTATATTGATGAAAGAGAACTGAAAACAGCATATTAGTAGGATAGCGTGGTATATCTTAAATTTTCAGATTGCTCTTCACTGGATCTAAAAGTCAGAAACTTTCAGCCAGCTGACAGACTAAATAACTTGACTGTGTAGTAAAGAAACATGAAGCAGATGTGGGTTGCCAAGCTAGTTTGCACCATAGAATGAAGCAAGCTCTCTTGTCAGCATTTAACGTCTCATGCATTCTCTCTGTTAGATGTACTTTGCTGAACCAACAAGTACAGCTTGGTCGGCTGAAATGAAGTCTTGTTATTTGGCAATCAGCTTTTCACTGTGTTGTAAGGCATGTAATGCATTTCTTGATTATTTGGATTCTGTTTTTACTATTTTCTGCTTGACAGTATCATCCTTGCTGAATATCCTCTTGTGCATTGTTGATGTTGTTTTGATTTCAGACTTGTCATGTGACTTAATTTGATGCCTCTGGCCACCCAAATACATTTATGTCTGAGAGGGAAGATTATGGGGATGACAAGTGTGTCTCTTAAACCAGCAATCTTGCCAAGAGCAGTTTTCAGTGAAGTTTTAGTATTGTGCATAATTGGAAGTGATGTCTTTAAGTGATGATGAGTTACTCAAAGCATGTTGCATACAGATCAGTGTCTTGTTCAATGGTATGTTAATGATAACTTATCTCAGTGACAAAATTACTCTATATTAGGGTTATTTATAGTAATAATATACCTATATTAGAGCTGACATTTAAGGATAATAAGCAATTAAGATAATGTTTGGCATATGAAATTTGATCTGCTTTTGCCTGGCTGTCAATAAAATGCCTTTATCGAATATGCAAATAATGAAAATGTTTAAATATGCCAAATAATGCAGCAAAAGTTGTTTCCCCCATGTCAAAATTAATATTGTATGGAAGAAATTTGTGATGTGGGAAAATAGGATGAAATACGAGTGATTCCCAAATTGCTTTATACAGTTCTTCTTTTTGATTTGGATATGTAAAATAGATTTTGATTATTTAAAGGCTGGAACTGTATCTTAAGACAGTCTTGGGCTTTATATATTAAGTTCAGATACCTGGTGGAGCTCTTGAGTCTAAAACTCTTCCAGAAATTCAGTTTTTCAGACATGGAAGAAAATCAGTATATCACAAAGGCAATGCTTGGATCTCCTACTCCTGCTCATCTTTGATCTCAAATTCACTGGTGTTTTTTCTTTTCTTTATAAGAAAACGTATGTCAACTTTGTCTTTCCAATCCTGACCTCTGCTTCCTGTGAATCTCAACTCCATAAGAAAAGATGGAGAGGTGCATTCTGTGCTGTATTATTGCCATGTGTTTCTCCAAAAATAGTGGGAGGATTAGGTAGTATTTATTTTGGGTTGGCATTTTCCTTTCTGATTCCTATATCATTTTATATGCCCTGTGCAGAGAGGGCTTGTGTGCTTCTCTCCAAAGCAGCTTCTCAGTATATGCTGAACCGAGTATTTAGATCCTCATTAGCTGTCAGATTTCAGTTGTATTGTGTGTCTTGAAAAGAGAGAGTTGATGGCTTCCTTTAGGAAAGTAGAAATTCAAAAGTGGTATGTAATGGTAATGGGATGAGGGAGGACTGGGATCTTATAGAGCTGATGGGTACAGAAAAGCTGGAAACATGGGTAAAGCTTGAGCTTTCTGTAAATGGAATGTGAAATTGTATACATAAGGAATTTGGAAGAAGCAAATTGTTATGAATGGATGAGTGAAAACAGGGAGATGAGAACTAATACTCAAGATTTTAAAGGAAAAATTGTTGCTGGCAATGAACATCACCATAACGTATTTCATCTTGTAGGAACACGCTAAAAACGGTAATGCTAATTCAGTCACTCTGAACTGTTGAACATTCTTTACTTGGGGGAAAAGCCTAGGACTCGACCCTAAGAAGTTATTTTAGTTTGTGGTATGTACTGCTTACCTTTTGTAAAGGAAATAAGAATTCTCAGAGAATAAGATCTTTTCAATAAAGGTGCTAATTTTATTTTTGCAGAATGCATATATAAACCTTTTTGATTGGATACAAGATAGCAGTTAGAAAACTTATTTGTGGAAAGTCTGATACTGCAAAGAAGACTTACTGGTGTGATAGACATTTCTGTGGTTTTAAAGATTCAGAGACTGGACTACAGTACTGAAGTTTCTATTAAGAAATACCATTAAACTTATTTGAATTTTAAACTTCTTGCTCAGGAAGGCAATTTGAGAGACAAAATACAGGACTGCTGAGTTTCTGGGTGAACAGGTAGACGTTTAAACTTTCAACAGCATTAGATCATTCTTGTAAGCTGCAATTTATTTCTTTATTATTTTCTGCAATTTTTTCTTTCCTGCTAGATAAGGATAATTATGTTTAAGATAGAAGAAGAAGTGCTTTATGAGTAGTTGTTTCCAGTACAGCAAATGTCAGATGTATGTGATGCTGGTTTGGGTTTTCTGTCTTATGTAACACGCGATACCACAGCATACCTTATCTTTCCTCTCTTCCTCCTACTCATGCCCTTTAATCCTCAATCAGGATATTTCTATCTCAATGGAAGTAGAACTCATTACACCTACATTTAAACTTGGGACTTTCACAACTCTGTGATTGTTACTTTTTAAAGATCTTGTGCAATAAACTTAAAACCATATATCTCACTTAAAATCATTGGTTATGCTGCATTGTGCTTCAATGCAAATGCTTCAAAAAGGTCTGTAACTACTCATGTTGAAAACTAGACCTTTAGTGTAAACTGTTTCTTCTGTTGCATAGGTGTAAATGTTCAACTTTTAAGCATATGTGGTCATTGGGCTGAGCAGTCACTTGTGAGTAGTGCGTGCCTGAGATTAGATGACCATCAGAGATATGAATGTGTATGCAAGATCAACAATTTGTGAACTTGTCAATTTAACCAGATTTTTTTATTTTTGAGGTAACTGTGAGATTCTGCTGAATTCATGTGGTCTGCTCTGAAAATAGTGAGAGGTTATTCATACGTTGTTGAAGCAAATAAGGGGAGTTCAGTTTTCAAGATAGCAAGAAGCTTGCTTGTGGCCTCCTGCGAAATGTATTGCCTATATTGCTTTTATTTAAGAATTTTTGTAATTGTTAGAGGTGTTTTGATCCAACTGGTTCTTTATGGAGATAAGAGGTGTAATAACATCTTTCGTGCTGGTGTCCAGGAAGCTGTTATTTAGACCTGAAATTTCTGATGGTGTCTGAAGAACTAATGCAATGACTTTAAAAAATAATATGTATTAAAATAGTATGTATGTAAAACTTCTTTCCTTAGTGTTTATTTTTGATTTTGAAATTAAACAGTCTCGAGTACTGGGACTTGACTTGGGTACTCCATCATTTTTGCGAGAGTAAAGACAAATCCATTTTCCCTTGCCCCTCCTTAGATTGTCTGTGTCCATGAAAAGCATTAATTATGCAAGGCAGAAAAGGCATAAAGTTGCACAAGTAGTCCATTAATTACACAACACTTTTCTTGTTGAAATATTTTTGAAACAACTTCTATCTAAAGATAAGAAGATACTCCAACGATTCTGGTCATGTAGCTTATTCAAAACCTTAATTTAGAAGATAGATAGGTTTGTGAAAGGAGGCTTACATTCTGTCTTAGTCTAGAGGCACTGATGTCTTTGGTCTCTTAAATTTAATAATCTATGAGATAGTGGTAGGTATTGCATCTTGAGAAAGCTATAGGATTTTGGTTTTTAATATTATTTTACTATAAGTAAAGTTCTTTTTGTGAGAATGAAAGTGAGCATGTATTATCTCAAAACAGAGATTTCTTCTAGCACTAAAAATGCAATAAATTAACACGCATTAAAATGCGAGCCTTTTAACATTATGGACTAGATTTCTTGTATTAAGCAAGGGCTAGAATTTCATTGGTAGAATGGACTCTGCTTTGGAAAAAAAGTGTACTAGGTTGTCTAAAGGTCTTCAGAAAGTTAATCAGAAGCTCTGAAGGGGGTTTTATGAAGAAAACTCTTGTGGACCACAAAGCTTTGGTCAGAGAAATTCAACATCTGTTGCTGGGGTTGTCTTGTACTTATACTCCCATTGCAACCAGTTGGGAGAAATAGCAGCTTTGCTGCAGATACATTAAGAAAATAAAAAGTCTTAATCTTAGTGCAGAGAGTGAGGGATGGGATTCTTTGTTAGTGTAAGGATGGATTGCTGCATCTGTTAGACCAGTTTGTCATCTCGTTGGCTGTGCCCAATGAATCAGATATGAGAGAAGGAATGGGGAATCCAGGCAGTCTTCTGCATTCTCCTGCTATGTCCAGAGATTCCTGGCAGTCCAAGTGAGGCGGAAAGTGAGGAAGAAGAAACTAAAAGCCTTTGTTAAAAAGTCTGGGTCTGGCACCTCAGGCTGGTGAAACTAACTTCCGTTCTGTGACTGTGGCTCTGTGTAAGGCAGTGTTACCTTGGGCCTAGTGGTGAATATCCAGAATAAAAAAAAACCAACAAAAAAACCATCAGGAAAGATCTTTCCAAGGGATGGGATGTGAAGGAGTACCGTGGTTCTGTCACACAATCCCAGGCTGCCTGAGCCTGGAAGGGACCTTTGGAGGTCCTTTGGTCCAACACTCTGCCTCAGACAGGGTCACCTAGAGCCAGTTGCCAAGGCTGTGTCCTGGCAGCTTTTGAGTATCTCCAAGGATGTAGACTCCACAGCCTCTCTGGGCAGCCTGTGCCAGCGCTTGGTCACCCCCACAGTGACAAATTGTTTCCTGATGTTCAGAGAGATCCTCCTGTGTTTCAGGCTGTGCTCATTGCCTCCCGTCCTGTCACTGGGCAGCACTGAGCAGAACCTGGCTCTGCCCTCTTTGCACTCCCCTGCAGGTACTGATATACATTGATGGGATTCCCCTGAGATTTCTCCAGGCTGAACAGTCCCAGCTCGCTGAGACTTTCCTCATGGGAAGAGTGCTCCAGTTCCTTGATCATCTTCATGGCCCATTGCTGTGCTCTCTCCAGTACATCCATGGCTTAAGCAGATTGCAGGCAGATTCAGACTGGAGTACGTATTGGTGTCAATGTTAATGGAGGCTTTTTCTGGAATTCTCGTTTTAAACCTCTGGGTCCAGGCCAAGTTTTGGGTTGGGGCCCTCTCTGAATAGAAAGGCCCATTCCACTAGAGAACCAGCTAGATTTTTTTTTTCAGCTCAGTAGCTGATGGGAAGGATCCCAGGTAGCTTTAGAACAAAATTTGTAATTCAACCCCTGCAATTGTGTCAAAAAAAAAAAAAAAAAAAAAAAACATGAAAGTTCTGGATCATTTTTCAATCTGGAGACTGGGAGGAGGAAGAAATATGTCAGCTGAGGCTGCACATTGCCTAAAAATCAGATTCACAGTATTTCTGTGGAAAGGTTAAATGCAAAGCAGACCTTGTTGTGTACAACATTCTCAGTAACGATAGTTCCGTAAGAAAGTGTCAACTTTATAATTCTGAGCAAATCAAGGAAACATGGTTTAGACTGGCTTTTTTTCTCCTAACTGTATAGTACTCATGAAAAGTTTCTTCTAGTAACAATTCTAGGAAAGAATACTGGAAAATAAAAAATGTAGGACACCAAATCTACAAAACTAGTCACTTTTCTAAATGATACCTCACTCTTCTAAACTTGTTTGAAATTTTCAGGGAAGAATGAATAGTGTTACAGTCCTTACAAGTCAAAATCAAATAGTCCCTTCTGAAGTTTCTTCTGCTGAGAAGCGTATTTGTTCATTCAGTGGAAATATCAAGTGACCTCGCATAAAATTAGCTAAGCTACCTAAATACGCTTTAAAACACAACTTTTTCCCAAACCCAAACAAAACAAGAGAAACAATGCCAAACCACCCAAAATGAAAAAAAACCAAGAAAGGTGAACACATAAATGTAGTCACAACAAACCTGAGGGGTAATGCTGATCCATAGCTGCTAGAGTTCAGAGAAGCCTGTAATTTAGATCCATCAATGTAAATAAATAATCCTTAGCTGCTGCTTTGTGTACTTCTGGGTGCTTTTTGATACTCCGGTGTAGCTATTGACTTAAAAAGAAATGGCATGTTGACAGATACTGATGTAGGTTTGGAAATTTGAGGCATAGACTAAACTGTTTTTAGTACTTCCAGCTACTCTGTGGGTGGGGAGGAGTTACTTGTTGAGTTCAGAGATAAGACAGGAGCTTATATTTTGACTACTACAAAATTATTCTCCCAACAAAGAGTAGGAGAATTTAAATCAGAATACATAGTGCTTGCATAATTTGAAGTAGAGAAAGCATTCAAAGATCTGGTTACATCAGTGCAGGATGTAATAAATACATTTCATTTGTTATGACACCTAAATTGTAAAGTAGTTAATGTCAGGAGCCTGGAATTCAATGTGACTGAGTTTATAGACATAAAATTTGGTTTCAGCTTGCAAATCCAGAGCCTCCACTGCCTTTGGATGCTTGTGTTTTGACATGGAGATAGGATCTTGCTACCTTACTGGTTGCCCAAGGCACGGCTGCCCTTCATAGGGTGAAAGGAGTGCTGAAACATACATGAATGAGAAAGTAGATGCTCCACAGAAAGAGCTGGGTGTTTTCCATAGAGAGGTAAATGCCAGTAAGATAGTTCTTGTTCTCATTTTAACAGGTTTGTCAAGAAATCGAAAGTCAAATTGAAATGCTAGCTAGCACTGTGGGTATCAACATTCAGAAAAGAGGCTTGAGTTTTAAGGTGATGGGAAGGTTGTCATCCTTTTTCCAATTTGATCACATTGACAGTACTATTTCACACTCTTTGTTCTTTAATGTTTCATAATGGTCTTTATAGCCCTTGGTTTCAGAAGAAGTACTGTTCTCCACCAGGGTGCTGATTCTGACAGAGTATCTGCTTGCCCTTCACTTGATGCCTTTCCAGGCTTGTTTGTAGCCATGTTGGTAAGAGACTACAGCCAGGCAATAGAATGATACAGAACTGAAGCTCTGTGAAAACAAGATTGAAAGTGATCTCATCTAGCCCATGTCTCATTTTTCCCACTACAATGATGTTGTCCAGTGGTATTTCAGATTTCTTTCTGCCAGGCATATTTGCAGCCACTTGCACTGGCACTAATATGTGCAATGTCATGTTGTCTGATTTGGTAGGTGGTTTACATGAAAATCATAGTAGTATGTTTTTCTTTAAGGGATGTTCAAGGAGGCCACACTCTCACTGTTTGCTAGTCCAAAAGGGATTTTAAATCTATGTTGGTCCTCAAACGTCAGTGAGTTTAAAAAGAGCATTCAGGTTAATGAATGGATGACACACATCATAATTATTTGAAGGATGCTATTCTAGTTTCCTTCAGAAATTGTCCTGGGATTCTTGCTTGCCAGGCTTGTTATCACTTTGGAGTTATTTGCCTGGTATTGTATATGGCTTAATACAATTGTTATATTAATTTCTTCCCAGCCAGAGCATACAACATGATCCAGTTTTCCCTCACATTAGATATGAGGTTCCTAATAGGAAAGAAAAACCAAATAATTCTGCTATATACAGTCTTGCTGATAAAGTTCAAGGGACAATACATCCAGCATAATATTTTGGCAGCAAATCATCTCCTGTAGGGGAAGTTGGAACTTGTTCCTGGCAGAGCTCGGAACAAAGGAAAGAAGATAGACCTGAACATGAATGGCCTTCTTAGATGAATTAAAAGTAAAAAAAGTATGTCTAAGCCTGAAGTTTCTGCTGCTCTTACCTGTATACAGTAAGCTTGCTGAAAAACTGGATTTTAATTTTTTTTTCCTAGTGTGCTGTATTCTTGACCATTATTTATTCCATCATGGTTTCATCAGTGTTTCTGAAGTAATATCCTGTAACTACCGTCTTGGTTTGTAGCTCTCTAATAGTAATAATAATTTTCTGTTATGGTTATCGTATCAGTTACTTAAGATCCCAGAATAATCACTTCAACTTCAGAAAGCTGAAAGATAAGTGACCACTAGATGGAGTCCAGTGAGCATATTTCAATATCAGAAATCCTATGTTATGGCTTGCAGTGTTAAAAGGGGTAGGTGTTTTGTGTCTCATGCTTAGCAGTAAACGCTCATTTATTCATTTGAGATTGGCTTGGACAACTTCCCAAAGTTCCTTGGGTTGTTCTTGGTATGTCTATCCTCAAGGTATATTTGAGTTAAGTTTGAACTTAAGGCACAGAACTGGCAGATCCCATTGCTCATCTATGGATCAGTGTTTTGTTACTCATGTAAGAATGGACCTGTGAGAAGTCTGAGCTTTCTGCAGCTCTCAAATCTGAAACCCAAAACTATTAGCTAAGATATTTAGTATTTTGCAACTAGCAGGGCTTTAAATCTGTGTGCGTCTCTCCGTCAGCGCATACATAATACGTATCACGTGTATGTACGTCTATGTAAGATTTGAAATAGCATTTCTTAGGTTGCTTCATTTATGCCTCCTCACTTCTCTAAGTATATAAAAGGCACAATAGACACAAAAAATACTTTGTCTAGGTAGGACAGACTAAATCTTGCTCCAGTTTCCATAAGCGTTACCTTTTACTTTTGGTGTGACCTTTGACATTAGTGGCATCTTGTATGAATGATAAACTGCCTCTGGTCTTCAGCCTGGTGCTATACTCATTATTTCTGATGTCATGGTAGTTTTTTGTTTCTGTTGGATGCAAATCTCTTCCTAGGATCTTGCTGAGTGTGCAGATACTCAGTCAAAATTACATGGGAATTTAACCATGCTGTTCTCAAGACTACCTCCTGGTAAGTATACTACCCAGTAAGTATACTGGCTTTCTTCTGAAGGACGGAATTCTCTTGGGTCTCTCTTTCAGTCGCTATCCGGTGTACCACCACAGAATCATGGAAATACACTGGCTGGAATGCAAATCTCTGGAACTCACCTAGTGCAATCCAGGTGCTCAAAACAGATCTGGTTAGACCAGGTGACTGTGACAATCTGGTTTTAATATCCACAAAGATGGAAATACTTTAACCCCAGTAGCTGTCCATCTTCATGATTAAAAAAAAAGTAAATAAATCATTTTATGCAAATGGAGTATTCTGTGTCCATTTCCTCCTGTTCTATGACTGTACTTCAAGAACAGTCTGACTCTTCTCTCTAGCTTCCCATTAGGTATTGCAACAGCAATAAGATTTCCTTTTAGCCTTCACTTAAGGCTGCACTATGCAAGATCTCTTATATTTTTCTCATACGTGAAACACCCTGATGGCCCTCCATTAGACTCAGTCCAAAATGTCAATATCTTTCTTGCCTTGAGGAGCCTGCTCAGCATGTTCAACTTGCTGTTCAACAGGATATCATCCTTATCCACTCATCCAGACCACATGTAGGGGTACAAGGATGCTGTGGGAGACTGTGTCAGAAGCATTCTTTTACCAACAGTATTTAGTGTCCATTGCTATCTCCTAGTCCACAGAACCAACCATCCCATCACAGAAGACAAACAGGCTCGCCAGGCATAATTTGTCCTTGGTAAATCCATATGGTCTACTTGTAACTGATATATATATATCTTACTCTTTATATGTCAGGAAATTGCTTCCAGGAGGGTTTGCATCATGATTGTCCTGGAGATTGGAGTGAATCTGACCAGCTTGTAGTTTTCCATATCCTCTTTACCATTTTGGAGAACAAATATGAGGGTTCCTAAGGATAATCCATATTCAAACACGTGCTCTGCACTAGTTTTGCCAAATCAAGTGCTTAAGAATTTTAAGACAAAATAAAACTCATTGTTGTGGCCACAAAGAAACTTTCAGCATAGTTTCTTCTTTCTGAAGGAGCATTAGTTCTTGAAGAGAATTACCTGGTAAAACTCTTCTATGAAATCTGCCTGCAGCAATCATTGCAGAAACAGTTTTTGCAACAGGAACCAGAACCTGAACTTTCTGGTCCTCTATGAACACTTCTATTAAGTATGAACTCTTTTACATACACTTCTTTTTACTCTTGCAGGTCTATTGGATCTTCAGTTCTTTTCTGCAGCACAGCTTTTTCAGGCAGAAGCGAGTATGTTGCCTTTGAAATACTGTCACTGGATTGTTAAGGCACTCCAAAGAATGCCAAGTGATGTTGGTTTTAACCTCTGGACTGAGGGGGCTTTAGGGCCCATCTCTAGTGTTCTGAGCCAATATACAAGCAGCTGCCAGATGAGAGGTAGTGTTCCACCTACAAATACGGTAATGTTTTGTGAAAAGTGGAATTCAGTCAGGATGGGTTAAGATCTCTAAGGAACCAGGTGTTCAGTCATGTCAAGATGGCATCAGTTTGGGCATTTTAAATGTCATGGACAACTTTGTAGGTAAAAATATAAGTACCTACTTCAAATGTTTCAAGAGATTAAGGATATTTTTGTGGCTCTTATGCTAGGACTTAGGTGCTTTAATTCTGCCTAAAGGATGTTCTCTTGCAGATACGGGCCTGTATCTTTTTGAAGTGTTTTCCCTTAGCAGTGGCTTTTCTGAGGACAGAAGCATGTTTTGTAGTAACACATTCAGCTGGAAGGTCTCCCAGGTTTGATCTCTGTCCTCTTAACTGTTCATTTTCTGTCTAGGAGCCACCAGGGTCTCATTTTGATAGTGAGAATTTTATAGGATGAGCTGAAGATTTTATATTAACCCTGGTTGATTCCCTAACCTTCATATATGTTAAACATTGTCAAATGGAAACTTGTAAACATTGTTTAGAACTGTCTGATTGCTAACACACATTTAATTTGTACCTGTGTCATTATGCTTCTTGGAACTCATTTGGTTATCAAAGGGTTGCTTAACATGTTGATTTGAAATCCTCCAGTTCCCAAGTGCAAAGTGATTATTAGTAATTTACTGTAATCAGAGGAGTGCTTAGACCCTTAAAGCAATTCTGGTTTTTGGAAGGAAACTAGAGCTTCTTTATTACTTTTCCAAAAGACCGTATCTTAAAAATACATGATTCTGAACTACCTGGAGCTAGCACAGCTAATTAATTTTTTGTCCTCATGGTGCAGTCAGTACAGATTGAATATAGTATATTGCAGGGAGGAGCTTGTTGCTCCCCATATAAACGAGTGGTTTGGCTTAGGGGTGTAATACTTGCAATGTATGCTGGTGCAAATAGCTCGTAAGTCTGCATTGCTTTCTGGTGCAGGCCCTTTTTCGTAAACCAAGAGAAGACAGGCATTAGTGTTGTCTTCTTACAGCCTTACGTTCCTCCTCTCCACTCTCTGCCTTATGGAAAAAGACCTTTCCATAACCCAGGCTTAGCTAAAAGCAGTTTGCAATGCGTAGCTTGCTGCTCGTATGTGCAGTCTGGGCTTGTTCATATATTGATTTGTTCTGCTTTGGTTTTTTTACCATTGGATTAAGACTTTTTAAGAATTTTTCCAGCCTCCTGTTTGTCCCGGTTCTGGCCAGGACAGGGTTAATATTTGCAGTAACTAGGAGGGAGCATGGCTAGTTCCCAGAGGTTATTCTGGAAATAACCACCTTATGTCATTTTTCGGGGTCAGGGGAAGGGGTCTCTTGCAGTGGGGGTAGTGTGGTGGTGGTTCAGGTATTACCGGGTGCGTGTGGTGAGCGATCGTGTGGTTCTTGTACACTGTTATTTATTAGTATTGCTGCTGTTACTGTTTTCTTATTTAATTGCTGTTTACAGTAAATTGTTCTTATCTCAGCCTGTGATCTTTACCTTTATGCCTCCAATTCTCTTCTCCAGGCACCCACTTCGAGGAAGAGAAGGGGGCAGTGAATAAGAGGCGCATGGTTTGGAGTGTTTCAGTGGGAACACGAAATTGGGGAATACCATTACTAAATCCCACCACCATTTCACTTTGAGATGTGATACTGAAGTGAATAATATCACATTGTGTCACATTGCTACCTGGATGGTCCCTGCTTCTGTGGTTGCTCATTACAATTCGAGGAATCTCCTTAATGAAGCTGGAAACTTCCACTTTGCACAAAATTAATAAAACCTCTGTTTGTTGGCAGACTGCATTGTATACTATTCAGATTTCTCCCCCTCCCTGTGGTTTCTTCCCACCCCTCATGTCCCTGTAATTATTTCCCTTTCAAGCTCTATTTGAAATCACAGAATAAACTGAGTTGGACGGGACCTGTAAGGATCATCAAGTCTGACTTCCAGCCCTGCACAGGACTATTGCCAAAATTCACGCCATGTGCCTGAGAGTATTGCCCAAATGCTTCTTGAACTCTGTCAGGCCTGGTGCTGTGACCACTTCCCTGGGACGCCTGTTCCAGTGCCCAAACACTCTCTGGGTGAAAAACCTTTCTTTAATATCCAACCTAAACGTACCCTGACACAACTTCAGGCCATTCCCTCGGGCCTGTCACTGGTCGCCAAAGAGAAGAAATCGGTGTCTGCCCCTTCTCTTCCTCTCAATGAGGAAGTTGTAGACTGTGATGAGGATGCTTTTCATGTCATTGGTGTTACCATCGTGTTGCTCCATGTCAGTTTCAGTTGCTGATTCTAAAATGCTGTAGAAACATGATGCTAAATTTATTCAAGATATAGTTGGAATTAATTTTCCTCTTAATTGGTTTTGAATTAGAACACCTCCCAGGGTCATTTCTGACCTGACTTAGACTATGGTTCTGTCATGTGTTTGTCTTTCTAAATTAAATTTGTCTTCCTGTTTCTGTGCAACCTACCTAGTATTTTACAAGTAGGGTAATTTTCTAGACATTTGGAAGAACTGTCTAGTGCATGATAACTTCTTGTTAACTGACCTTTTCTCACACTCTCTTAAGGCATAAGCTACTTTTTCTTTTTTTTTTCTAGAGACATTTGTGATTATGAAGTCTTGGAAATTGCATGGAAAACCCTCTAAATAGTGCTTCCTTTTAATGATCTCTTAACTTTTGATACCATGTTTGTAACCTGAACTTTGTCAGGTCTCTGTAATCCTACATTTCAGATGGGAATGAAGTGGGCTTCTGCACTAGAAACAGTTAACTTGAATGTATTTTTGGGGAATGCCTTCTGTGGTAATTCCCATGACTGTTTTCCCTTTCATGCTTGCAAGGATGTCTTTATCCAGCCTTAGTGAATGGAGCACTGCATTTCCCTCACTGACCTACTTCTTCTTTTCAAAGAGGGTAGGATAGGTAGGGAGACGTTGCTGTGCAAGGTTCATGGTTATGTATGAAGTATCTCTGTCCTTCATAGTAGAATTTATGCCGAATTCTTCACCATGACCTTCTTTGTTCTCCCTCATCAAAAAGCTGCTCATTATTAGCAGAACTGCCTTAAAACAATTGGTATTTCTTACAGTACGAGAAATGGTCTAACTTCTGCCTTTGTGAATATGGGACTGACAGGAACTACTTGGATCACTGTCAAATATTGTTTGGTTTTTGGGTTTTGGGATTTTTATTGATGTGTCTGCATGTTATTATGTTGTATTTAGGTTAGAAGTGTAATGAGAAGCATATTGACATATATTAACTAGGCAGATGTTAGGGAAAAATGCTAATAAGTCTGAAATATTTCTTGTAAATGTATCATTATAGCTTGCAAGTATTTCCTTGAGAAGAAAATTTGCATGGGGGCAAATCTGTAGCTGACATCTTGAATCTGTTTATTCCTTCCCTTCCATGCTTTTAATTTAGCTTGTTTTAACTCCATTGCAACAGTTTTGATTTTGTAAGATTACTTTTTCACCCAGTTTTACAATTTGGTAAGTAAATAAGTAAATACATCTCAATACTTTCAGTTTAGCAGAAATATAAGACTCACCAGCAATCTCTGACAGGGTGATGCCGCACTCTTGTGGTGTGGATTGGGACAGTAATTTTTTGCAAATTGCTTGCCTTTAAGAGTAGTTTTAAAAATTTAACATTTCTTCACAGTGTCAGTTAAAGATATTTATGTACTTTTACAGCAGATACCGGTGCAGTATGTGAAGTAGAATCCTGTAGTGATAAATTCAGTCAGCACAGATGCGAGTCACTATAAAACTGAGAAATGTATGTATTTTAAATTTCATTACATATTTTTGGTTTAGAGGTGGATGTTGATCTGAACTAGATAGTATTTTTTTTCTTTTTTTTTTTCCTTTGGTTTTTTTTCCTTTTCTTTTATGACTATTGATTATTTGCAATCAAGGACTAATAAATTCAGTTTTCGGCAGGTGGGAATTGACGGATCACTTTGCATGCAAGAAAGAAAGGGAAAAGTAAAGACAGTCTTCAGCTCCCTTGTGGTTTGCCTGAACTGATAATAGCATGCCCTGACATACAGATTTGATTGAAGGAAGTGTATGTAGCATGCTGTTTTCTTTCCATAGCAGCTGTGATTTAAGAACTTCCCCCTCATATTTTCAGTTTTTTGCATTGAAGCTTTTTGTTTCAGACATTAAAAAGCACATATAGGTCAAGTAAAGAAGTGTTTGCCAGTACGAACTCTGTGCTAAGCATTCTGGGAGACTGCTTTCTTGCAGCAGATGAGGATTCTTTGTGGCTGGCAGCAGAAACTGCAGCAGTATCTTTGCAGTTTCCTTTCATCTTTGATTATGTTCTAAGGATCTCTGAATATAGGAGCTCTTTCCATAACCCCTTGGAATATCTTTTCATCTCTGTGGTGGAGTACAGCACATGCTGAAAGCCTCTTATCTTCTACAGCTGAGGTATCCTTTGCTTTTCATCGCCCTCTGATTTTTTGTCTTCAACGGCTGGATTTTCGGCAGTGTTTGGCTTAAGCAAATAGGATTACATTTCAGTAGCTGATGGTTTCTAGTCAAGGAACATACTAAATGTGGGACATAATGAGGATTGTACAAAGAAATATTTCTGCAAAGCACAGGAAAATTACTCGAGTCGAGCAACGGAAGAAGACATTCTGCAAATGCAATCAGGGCTGCTAGAAATGCAAAATTCAACAGATTGGGAATGGGTTGCACGACAAGTGTGATTCTGTTTAAAGGCATTCGTACAGTTTTTGAGAGAAACTGTGGTTATATATGCAAACAGCAAGGGGAAAACAATGCCCTTGAATACACAGCATTCAGCTTGCCAGATGAAGATTCAGAAATATTGATTCATTCATTCCTGGTAAATAAAAACTTGTTTCATTAATAATTTTATCTGCTAATTGAAAGCTAAACTAAAAACAGAATAGCATGTTTATTTAACATCTATGTACAGACATGGATATATATCTTGTCCTGATATTGTAGGATGTTAATGCATGTATGTGGCATGTTATGTATGTGTGCATGCAGCTGTAATGTCAAAGCTTAAGATTTATATTCCTTATATAATTTAGATTTGTATTGATAGCTCTGAAGAGTTTCCACTCTGTAATTGTTATAGAAGATTGTCTGCTGTTAGATCTTTCTAAACATACTCTTGGAATGTATTTGGCACTTTGACTGAGGAACAACTGATGATTATGTTATTTGAAAAAACTAAGGAAGGCATTGTTGAGGAAACAGTAACCCAGCATTTAAGGTTTATTTTTTTCTTACGGATTTGAGTGTATTTTTTTTTCTCTGAAACTGTTTAACTGTTCTATTTCTGTTTAACTTCTGAAAGGGATACAGGAGCATTCTAGAAGAAAAAAAAATGGTTAAAGGGAGCAAAAACTGTTTCCTGAACCTGCTTTGCTCTCAAAGGCTTTTTAGGTGTTTCCTGATGTAAAGAAACCAGGCTTTAAAGTGGGACTGTGGTCTTTGTACCCCCCAGGTTAATGACGTGTTTGTGCGTCAGGTGTATTACATTTGGGCTAGAGGGGGTGAAATTGCCGGAGCTAACTAATGTGCACAGCTTGCTTCACAATTGGGCTAGTTAAGGATTTAAATATTAATTTAAAACAATTTGAGTTTACTTGCTAATTGCTTTGTCACTGGCTCGGTAGTTGGGATAAGAGGGGTGTGGTACACTGAAATAGCTGGACAGATTTTGAGAAGCTTGTATCTTGCTGGCGTACCCATGCTGTGCAATTGCAGCTATGGAAAGTCTCTAGAAATTTCATAAAGCTTTGTTGCCTTTGTGCTGTTCGGGTCCTTTTTTTGCTGAACTGAAATATAAGGAAAAGAAAGGTGTGTGGTTGCACATATATGTGTATCTATCTATCTATCTATGTACACGTGTATATGTATGCACACATGTATGTGTATTTCTATACATGGATACACACACAAGCTTCTAGGAAAGAACACAGCGTAATCTGAGCTGTCTTCATGCTTAAAATAACTTATGTCTATTACCATTCATGATAGTATTGCATTTGCTTAATGTGGTTTGATATTAAAAATAAAATGGCTTCCTCAGGGCATTGGAAGCCTTTTTACACTGTTAGCCATTTTTAAGTTAGCCTCATACAGAAGATAGTTAGAAATTTTTTAAATTCTGTGTAATGAACACTTTCAATAACTTTTGTAAGCCATTGAATTTAAGACCTAACACCCTTACTGGCCTGGAATTCTCCATATAGTTAGGCAAATGAATGAAGAAATACTTCTCTTTTTTTTTATGTAATATGAATTACTGTAACTTGGAGTATGCAGTGAAATTTTTTGTATATTTTTCTTCTTTGTTTCACGTGCTACTGTTCCAGAAGTAATTTTTCTTTAATTTAGTCCTACAGCATTGGTACAAACTGGCAAGATTAAGCACAAAATATGCTTCATCTGCCATTTACAACTGAAGTTCCACATCTGTCTCTTAGGGGGTTGGATTTTTTCCCACTCCAAATTGTCTAGATGCTTTTAAGTAATGATATTATTTTTTAAATTTTCCTGTATGGCCTTGTTAGCTTGGTTTAACTGGAAGCAGTGGATCAAGATAAGATATTTTCCTGGGAAAAATACCTGTAGGTTGGTGTGGAGGAGTGTGTGGAATCAAGGGGTCAGTATGACTTCCTGTTCATTGTACTGGACCAGTGCAGTCCATAAGAATAAAAGTCAGGGTTTTACAAGAAAAAGCCAGGACTTTGTTTAAAGGTCATGCTCTTGATAATCAGAGCTGGCACTGGCTATTGCTTTCTTAGGTGTTGTCTGAGGCTGGAAAGCAGTTGCTACTGACTTCCCCTGAAGAGTGGAAAGTGGGATTCTCTGAAGGATGGGAAGAAGGGGAAAGATACTGCAATCCTGGCAACAGGGACAAGTGATTTCATGGAACTCATCGAAGTATTTAAGACTTATATCTCTTAAATTACAAAATGTCTGTACTCTTTGCTATGAAAGCTAGTTTGTCTAGCTCTTTCCCTTCCAAAGTGGTGGCTTTCAGGGGGAGAAATTACTAGTTGCTCCTCACTAGAGAAGCTGTGCACTGAGGTGAAGGCTCCAGGAATCTCATCTCTGAAGAGAACCTGTACGGCCAAGACCAAAAGAGTGACACCAAAAGCAGTGTCACTTGCTTGTGTTGTTTTTTATTTTGGTGATTGTTGCAACAGATGCAAGTGGGTGTGTGGTTTCACCTCTTTGTCTGTGCTGTAACACATATCTGAGCTGCAATGTCTTAGCTTAGCCTGTTTGGCTGTACCTGCTATCAGGTCTGTTTAGCCGCTTTGGATCAAATATCTCCTGATACAGAGCTATTGTGAAAATACCAGTGAATTTCAGGGAGTCCTTTAATTTAACAATACAGTGATCGTCTTGTAAAATCAGCGTTGAAAACCTGAAAATTTACTGTGAATAGGAAACTCTCAGGAAGTAGCTCCCTTGAAAGAAAAATCACCTCTTCTGAGAAGAAAGTAAGGAGGCAGAGGCAGTTGATTCAGCATGTTTTCCTTATTCACCCTTTAACCCAGATGTCAGGAGTTAAATCTATAGTCTAGTTAAATCTAATTACAGTTGTATCTTAAGAGGGCCTGCTCTTTTGATTGCTTGAAGGGAAGACAAAATAAAGCCCATGTGAGAATGTCTTCTCAGGAGTACAGTTTATTTTTGTCCATTTCATGTCATTCAAACTTGCAATGAAAATGCTATATCTTAGCTTCAGGAACATTTCTAACCTATCACTTTGTATTGCTAGAACACGGGATCTCATAGGATCTTTAGGTCCACATGGATAAGCATCTTCATTTTAATAAAAATTATAAATTTAGTTTGAGATGCTGTTAGAAGCTGCATCAAAATTATTGAAATTATATTTTCCCCAAATGCCCATCTTGGGCATATTTATTTTTGGCAAATGTTGAGAAAACATTTTAATGTGCTTAATTTTGAAGTAAGTTGAAGGATGTCATTTCAGAATACTAGCTTCTATGCTTATCTACTTTACTTAGTTTGTCTTGATTTTCCTGTGGTTTATTTAAAATTTATTTTCAGGATGATATTGCATGTTATTTCTTTTTCTATTCAAACACCTTTTTTTTTTTTTTTTTGTTATCACTGTGTAAGCAATCGTTATCTCAGAGTCAAATGTTAATGTACAAGTTAGGTCCTAAACAACTGTTTTGGGTTGTTGACCAAGGTGGAAAATGAGCAAGGGTGAATGATGTGGTATAACAGAACTAGCAATATTTAAAAAGTTTGAGGTTTGCTAACAAGCCACTTGAAGTATTCAGTGATGAAGGAAGCTGGGCTGAGTGTGCTACCAGCACCTATGGAAGAATTAGAAAATTCTAAAGTGAGACAGACTGGGCTGAAGGACATTAACTTTTTTTAATATATTTGTCTGAAAATAGCAGAAAGCAACTCCTTTTTTCCCATGCTTGAAATGCTTTCCGCTCAATTCACTTCTAATGGCCTATTTAGCGCTACAATTTCTCTCATTAAGCTTTAGAACCTTGTAGTTTGGTAAACCTACTTAAGGTAGTATGATAGCTGTAGCTTGTGCAAGATGGGGCCTAATATTTTAAGTAGCCTTTAAATTTATTATGTCTCATGTGGAAAATATCTGTTACTTAGATTGTGCTTACAGAATTTCTGAGAAGAAATGCAGGGCATTTTGAAATAGTACATGTACAGCTTTTAATAGGATAAATTTAGGTATTGGCTGGAAATGGAACCTGCTACATTTTGGTAGCTGCAGTTTCGTAGTCTGTGTCACCAGTTGACTTGACAGCAGTGTCATCATTAGGTGTTCCTGAGTTTTTCAGTGACTGCTTTTCCTGTGCTGCTCATGAGTCATTTGGTTTATTTATAAACTGTGACATCTTTAAGATATACCAAAGTCTGGGTATGTGGGAAGATTGACTAATGACAGCAGTGAGCTACATCATTCTGGAAATACCTCCACAGAAGACATTCAAGTTGCAGATATTTTGATTTCAAAGTAAACTATATACATAGAATTTTTTTAAAAAAGACTCTCCTTAATTTAACATATGTTGTGTTTTCAATAAACCTTAAAGCCTTCATTTGCTAAATAGCTTATATTAAGGTGTGTTCTTGCTGTCTGAATTTGGAAGTTAATATCAACTTGTTTATATGAGGTAGAAAAGTTTAGCAGAAATATGTAAAGGAGAAAGTTCTAAGGAAGTAATTGTGCTAAGTGTTTTATTTTGTTTTATTTTAATATGCTTAAACAGCTTACGCAGCAGTTCTGTAATGGTGTGCAGACAATTTGTATGGGTTAGTCTGTTGTTACACTCTCATAACTTGCTTCAACTTGTAACTGTATTACGAGTGGCTTTTATTGATCAGCAACAGGAGCATTAGGCTTCATTAGGCCTCTTAATAAGGAAGAAACAGATATGTATGAGTACAGCATCTAATGGTTGCATGGGGTTTTTTTCATGGGTCACTTGAATTAGAGCACTTCTTTTATCTCCTTTCATCTTACTGCTCTGGCTGAATAAAAACCTGGCATCTGATGTGCTGACTTGTAGTTTTGGCTAAATCTCCTGATGGTTTCTGTAGACTTCCTTTGTTTTGACCTTTCATTAGATTCCTTTGGGAAGAATACTCGCATGTCCATCTCCTTATATCCCCCTGCCCTCTCAGCAGGGGAAATTGCAGCACGTATTCACCAAGTGCGTAGTACCTACATCAAGTACACGTCTTTGAAAGATTCATGGGAGGACTATGAGAAACAGGTTGGCAGGCACTCAGTGCACTGGCATGCAGAAGATAAGATTAAGCATTTTATCTTCAGAAAAAAAGTCTTTAGGCCTGGAGATAAAATCAAGATAGTTGGTCAAGTCTACATGCATAAACCATTGTTCGTCTATGACAGTATAGGTTGGACTGGCACAGAAAGATATCCAACCCAAAAGTATGGCACCAGTTTATATCCAGGTGAGAAACATTTTCCCTTCAAGTGTAGCAGCAGGGAATCTTGGGGGAACAGGATGTCTTGTGCTGAAAGAAATCAAAATGTCTGGAGCTAAAAAAACCCCAAAGAACAACACAATTCTTATCAAACAACAACAAAAAAACCCAAACGGAAACAAAAAACAAACAAACAAAAAAACCCCAAACCACCCTAAAAACCTAAACCCCATTGAAAAAACTCCTGAAACCCCCCCTGTAAAGTTTTATATGGTTTTAAAGAATGAGAAGACTTACGTGGTGGAGAAGCTGCACGGGTGGAGCTTTTAAGGCTAGAGTCTAGACTTAATGAGCACATGGAGAGGAGTTGACTTCTCTGCTCCTGTTTCTCAATGCTTTTATCCACTTGCTTTAGGAACAGCCTGAAGTGCTCATTTGAGTCATCTATAGATGCAGGTACCCTATTCTGTCATGAAATTAAATGCAATTAAAGTAAATCATAGACTTATGGAATTGTTTGGGTTGGAAGGGACCTTAAAGATCATCTAGTTCCAGCTCACTGCCCTGGGCAGTGACACCTTCCACTAGGCCAGGTTGTTCAGAGCCCCATCCAACCCAGCCTTGAACACCTCCAGGAGTAGAGCATCCACAGTTTGTCTGGGCAACCTGTGCCAGTGCCTCACCACCCTCACACTAGTGAATTTCTTCTTTAGCTCTCATCTAAACCAACCCTCCTTCAGTTTAAAACACATTCTCCTTTGTCCTATCACTACAGGCTCTTGTAAAAAGTCCCTCTATAGCTCTGTCATCGGCCCCCTTTAGCTACTGGAAAGCTGTTCTAAGCTCTCCCCAGAGCCTTCTCTTCTCCAAGCTGAACAATCCCAATTCTTTAAGCCTGTCAGAGGAGAGGTGCTTCAGTGCTGTGACCCTCCTGTGGTCCCACTCAACAGGTGGGTCTTGTGCTGAAGACTCAAAGCTGGGAGTTGCCTGCTAACTCTTGCAATGTTCTTGATTCTTAAAACTCTCCAGTGTGAAGTCCAAGACACTTCGGTATTTCAGATGAGGGGCAAACAAAAGTGTACTCTTACTTCAGCCCAAGGAGAGAGGTGAATTAACCTTCTCCTCAAGGAGCAAATTGTTCTTGGAAAAAGTCATGTAAGATTGGTGCTACACAGTGGGAAGACCTCTCCCTCAGGCTTACTTGGCACAGAACTGCTTCCATTTGAGAGATCTTCAGACTTGGGGGTTTGATTCACTTTTTGTGTGTCTGTTCTGCCCTGTTAGTTTCTGATAGTCACAAGGTCCTGTCCAGTTAGGAAAAAAGCCAACTTTGGTCCAGTACTGTTCTCGCAGTCAGTCTGGTTGTGTATGTCCTGTCTGTAAGGAGATATGTCAGAACCATAGTTAATTCAGAAGTGCAGTTTTAATCTTGAAGTCTCCTATACTAAATTCTACTGATTTGCTTTCTTTTTTTTTTTTTCTCCTGTGACCTTAAGGAAGTCAGGTTTTCCCTGAAAACAGATATATGCCTACTAAGATAGTATGAAATTAATTGCATCACAAGTTGATTCCTCATATATAATAGTATGCAAATGTGTGGCATGGACAAAATTTAATCTGTGTTTTGTTTAGCTCTGCTGTGATTTTACACTTGTTTTGGTTTTTATTTATCACAGTGTAAGAGTGTCCAAACTAATGTACGGTATCTTGTGTGTCAGATATCTGTGTACTTGAGAAATAATGGGATATGCCGTGTTCGTGTTAACAACTTTAGCCAAATACTTATTCTGTGAAATAAAGCTTTTAAAAAATGCATTGTGCAGGATCAGTATGGATCCAATAGAGACGCTCACTGGGAGAATCCTTTAACTTTATACTGCTACTAAAAGAAAGGTTTTTTATTCCAGCTTCTTGAGTAGTACTACAAACCTGTACATTGGTGTTACCTTTTTTCATTGATGCAACCTACTCATGATCGAGATCTCTTCTGTGTAGTATCTCAGCATCTCTGTCCTATCCAGGCTACTTAACTCTCTCCCTAAAAATAATGTTTTGAGAGTAATTTTACCTGCAATGCAAAATTTAAGATTGTATCATTCATACTGATTTAGAGATACCTCTGCAAAGAGGGGTTGTTGTTCTCCCTGTTACAAAATAGGCTTATTTCTTGCTTTACCAAAGAAAGTGAACATGAAAAGTAGCATAATATGTAGCACACTCAAATCTGTGTCTTATGCATTTTCTTTTTTCATCTCTGTTTCCAATTGAGAATGTTCTCCTTATTGGTAGGACTGCAAATTACACATTTGCAGTGTTTGCCATAGAAGGAGTCTTCCTAACTGAGTTTTGTATGACTTTTTGTTTCATCTGAGTGTAGCATGAATGGCAGGGAATTGCCAGGTGACTTGCATGCTGCATTCCATCTGCTATCAGCCTTTCTCTTGAACTTGTGAATATGTTCTTCCAGGGAAGCACGTATCTGTTGGTCACTCATGAAACTTGGCAGCATTAAGATATGTATAGCTGCAACACTGAATCTTCCACTGACT
The DNA here is from genome assembly GCA_013397775.1 of Eulacestoma nigropectus. Lineage (NCBI taxonomy): Eukaryota > Metazoa > Chordata > Aves > Passeriformes > Eulacestoma > Eulacestoma nigropectus. The sequence goes on along the minus strand of VZTE01005077.1, from coordinate 3,332,768 downwards.
TGTGAAATGTTGACCTTGAATACAGCTGCAAGGCAGGCTGCCAAGTGTGGGAGGGCAGTGCTGGAATATCTTGTACTAATACAGATGAGAGCAAGAAGTACTGGCTTTTAATGTCCTTGTCATTCTGCTAAAGTGGGACCATATTTTCAGGTGAGCTACTGCCTTAAAAATCCAGCCCAAACCGTAAACCAACCAACCAAAAAACCCAACCCCCAAAGCTCTAACAAAACAAAGCGTCAACCCCCCTCCACTTATCCATCCTTCTCATTTTTGAATTACTTTTTGAGAGATTCTGCAAGTTGCCAGGAAATTTAAAGCCACTAAGGAGTAGAGAACAGGTGTAGGGTTTTAGTAAATAATATCAAATCCTTTTGTTTTCCCATGTACGGGACACATGTACCTACAGCAATATTATTCCTCTTCTCTTGCTCCCCCCCAGCTGCCCTAGGTTAAGGACAGTTTTTTCCCTAGAACAGCTCAGAGGCAAGTTTGATGGCTGTAATTATAGGTAGTAGGTTTAGTGATCTTGATGCAGACTTTAAGTAGGACTTGAAGCAAAAGAAGGGCCATTAAACCAAACTACTCAGATTTTGGGTTGCTCCTACAGGGAGGCTGGGTAGTCATCTTTTCTTCCATTAAAGTTCGAAGAAAATTCTCATATGCTGCCTGTTCCCTTACCATCACTCACTTTTTATTATGTGATATTGTGCATTAGCTAATTAAATTTTTGAAGTGAAAAGTGATTTGAAAGAATAAAAGAGTGTATGTGAGGAACTTGTCTTTTGGGCAGCAAATTGGCTGGATGAATCACTGGGGTATGTCAGAAACACTGAGAACTTTGTTACCTAGGTAATTTTGTAATTACTTAGGCTGTTCCTTAGGAGTATATGATGTAAGAAGGGAGCCAAATATTTGGCTATTGGAAGTGGTGTGAAAACTATCATTGTTAAAAGTACCACGGGAAGTCCTTCAAGCCACCATGTTTGTAAAAAGATGAATTGCATTGTTTCTGTGTGAGTTATTTTTCAGATAGGTCTCTAGCTAGTAATTTCCCACAGTTTTGGGAGCCGTGTTGGAAATGCTGTCAACTTTTGCACAGAGACATTTTTTGTGTGTGCATTGTTTTCCTGGATTTTCTGTTGATCTTTATTGAGGTAACTAACTGACTGATGCAACAAACTGAGTACTTTTTTATTTTTATTTTTTTTTTAAATTGCAGTTAAGAAGGTTAAAACTACAGGACATGTAACAAGATGGTAAATTTTCATCATATCTTAAAGTTCTGGCGTTCATCTTTCACTTTTTGAATCTTGATGTGTTATTGGTAAATTGTTTCCATACAATACTTTATTAAAGTAGCTTAAATATTTTGACTGTGTGATGCCTGGATAAGCAATATCTCTTGGGATTTTGTTTGTTTGGTTTGCTTTGATATTTTTTGCTGTGGTTTTTTGTTTGTTTGTTTTTTCCCTGTAAGTATTTTTAAATGAATTAAGTTCTTGAGGTAATCACTAAGTTCTCAGCAGAAAATAAATGTTGGAAGTACTCATCAATTTGGTAGTTAAGGTCCGTTTCGTGCAGGATACAGTTCCAGAGGTACTGCCTCACACTTCTGTTTTTGATAAAAGAACCTCTTCTAATGGTATATCCATGTTAGTTAGAAGTGCAAGCTAGAAATTACATTTGTCATTCAGTAAGGAAAAATAGCTTCTATATCTTTAAACTGATGTTATAAAAATGTTAGCCTGTTGGCTTTCTTTTTGTTCCTCATCATGTTTTGAGAAGAATAGGAAGAATGGCAAGGAAAGAAAATCACATTTATACTGAATTGAAGTAATCCAAATGCATTCAGGAGAAGTACCTGACCGGGGTAAAATAACGTTGCCATTTAGAAGAAGAATCCTTTGTTAAATTAAGGAGAAGAAATACTACTTAAAATGTTATAATTTTTAAGTCTTTATTAGTGTGAGTGTTCACAAATGCCTTTTGCATAATAAGGTTGTGCGTTTCTGGTTGCAGTTGAGTGTAATTGCAGACCATCTCAATGAAACAAATTCCTGTTTGGCAGCTGCATCCTCAAGTATCGATGTAATTTAGTCTAAGCTGTTCTGTGCTTCCGTTCTCTAAAAACAAAAGGGGCTGGTGCAAAATAAAAAGTGTAACTAAATGTTCTTGAACTATTGTCTGCCTTGCTTTACACAGGAAGATCTGTTTTGTAAATCTGACTAAACTGCTGGTTTCCTTCTTAACTCTTAATGAAGCTTCATAAAGTACTGTTTTCTGGAGTTTGGTGTCTCAGTATAAGAGAGGCAGCTGAAGAAGTACTTAGGTTGAACTTGTATTTCCTAGAAAAAAAGACAGAAATACAATAAATCATTATCGTCTGAACTAAAATGTTCTTATTCCTTTCAGCCCACTCTTTAGAAATGTACTTACATTGTGGATGGGATGGGCAAATTCTTGTTCAGACTCAGTTTCAGGAGTGCAGGCTGAAATAGCAGTATGTTGTGCAAGTGTGAGAGTGGAGAGAAATGGATATCAACATCTTACGTTAGGTTTGAAGAATAAGAAACCTTGCCTGAAGTTCTGCCTTCTTAAAAATACTAGCAATAAAGGAGGATGTTTGTGCTTCTCCACAACTTCATCTGCTTTCTGCAGTTTAAGGTGACTTTCTCTTCTATTAGAGAATAGATAAAAGTTCATGCCAAGTTAAATTTAGGATGTGAGTTATATTGAAGTGAAATAACTAACTGAGAGAATTGAATGAAGGAGGTGGCTTAGTTTCCACAGCTGTCTGTTTCCTTGCTGGCCAGAGAGTCTAAAATAGGGATGTGCTTCTCTGGAAAGTTGAATTTTCTCTCAGATGTATTTTTGCTTGGTAAGTACAGCTACTGATGTTTGTGAACTTGGAGGTTACAACTCATTAGTGTTAAAAAGAAACAAAGGGAAAACCAAAATATTCCTCTGAAAACCTGGAAAAAACTGCTCATCACAATTCACTTTTTTTTTTTTTTGTGAGGAATTTAGCATTTGCTAAAACTACTGTGTGGGGAAGTTGCAGTAGTCAAACCTTAAAAATTCCAAAAATGTCAGGTAGGTTGCATATAAAATTGCTTTGCAATTGCACAGAAATGATTCCAATAAAATTGCTGCTTCTTATTTTGCCACTGTATGTGTGTGCTGAACAGTGTCTGTAAGTAGTGGTATAGTAAGAGAGTAGATTGGGTCAAAAAAGCAAAGTTGAAGCATGACTCGAGTTTATGTTGTAATTAAGGACAAGAGTGAAGACAGCAACCACTGAGCACTGTTGTAGCCTGGATATCTGGAGGCCAAGAGACACTTGTGCAAGCTGCTCATAAGGCAAGGGAGACACCCTGCAGGGTTTTGTACTGGCCAAAGGCAGTGAGTGATGGCTGGCTGGTCTTCGTGGCTGCAGAATTGAGGGTCCCCCAAGTGTCTTCTCTCAAAATATGTGAAGATTTGGTTGCCTTGTCTTCTCTGTGGTTTTGGATGCTGATAAGTGATGGACACCTACAGTGTTGAAGGGTTGTGAGGAGTGAGTAATGAGCACAAATAATGTGCAATAGAGCAGTGAGCTAACCGAAGAAGAGAGGGCTGAAGAGAGCAAAGAGGCAGAGGGGTGCTGGTAGTTGAAGAGTTAAGTGCCTAAGGGTTAAAGGTATTAAGATGGTTTTTGAACTTTGAGTTAGCATCTTTGTAGAGTATGTAAGATTTTTACTGTGAAGGCAATTTGGTGTTAAGCAAAACTTTTAATATGGATTTAGCACTAAGATAAAAAGGTCATGCCCACCCTACCCCCAAAAACGAGCAATGTGTCTGTTCACGGTATTGATCATGGAGAATGTCCTTGGTTTGTGGCTGGTTGTTGATAGCACCTGAGTAAGTGACATTAATGAAGAAGTATTTAAGAACCACAATACTTAGGGTTTTATACTCCTACAGAGACACAGTTGTCAATAAGTGACTAATTCTCACACTAAAAATATTTTTAAATTATTGAAGCCTTGATTTTATACATGCTGTAAAATGCTCAGCCTGTTTTACATGGTAATTTTAGATACGCATGTTCTCTTTTGTGTTTGACTCATGACCTTAAGGCATTAGAATGGATCCACCTTTTTTTTTTTCCTTTTCCCTCCCCAGAGGAATACAGCATGCTTAGGGGCTGGCCTTTGTCTGACATGCATTCCCACCATAACAGATTTAGCGAACTGCAGCTGAGAAGTTAGACTAGTTTGTACTTTGTGCTGCTTGTGCCAGGGAAAAAGCTTTTGTTTTCACTGGATCACTGGCATGTCGATTACTTTGATGCCAAAAAGCATACAGTTTTGCTGCTGTCTGTATTTTCAATGAAAGAATGCAGGCAAGAACAAACAGAAATCCTAGGAAAGAGCTTACTATAGAATCTCCGCAGAAGGGCAAGGATGCAGGTCCTTGTGAAGCAGAAGCGGAGAGTCCTGTGGTTGTGCTGGTAAGAATTCTTTAAACAAGCTGTCTCTTCCCTTTAATCCAGTTCTCTCTGTCAATGCAAAACTGCTTAATCTGACACTGATGAGAAGTTCCAGCATTCTTACTTGTGAATAATTTGCATTTAGGATTTAGGTTTAATTCTTTGTGTATTGTCTGCCTTTTTAATTGATTTTTGCTGTTCTGGCTTACCAGATCTTTGGTTCTCTTTGAGTGTGACTTTGGAATTTGGCTTTCAAACTAGCTGCTTTTCAGTCTCTTCTGTCTAACATAGTTGTACCGCTCTTTCAACCTAGCATGAAAACTACATATGCTTCAAAGTACTTTCTAGCACCTCTATTTTTTAATTACCCAGCATATCTTCCAATAATTATATATATTTGAACTCCCTAAAGTTTGTGTGTAACAGTTAAATTTTACTTAAATGATCAAAGAACTATCTAAATAATTAATGAGTACTTCTGTTAAAGTATCTATCTGTTAAAAGACTTATTTTTCCAATTCTTTCAGTGCACCTTATTTAGGAATTTAAAGTTTTGAAATAGCTTCCAGTGAAGGAAAAGGGAAATTTTCTGTATGTGGGGGAAATAATCAAATAAGAACTATTTTGTCTGAAACACTGCTAGACACTTGATTCTGTTGGAACTTTAATGGTACAGCAGGAGAACATAGTAAGTGAGCTGTAATGAATCCACCAACTCTCTTCAGAGGATTGTTAGACTAGTACTTATATATCAGTAGAAACAAGTACTTTGATAGTTCTTACTAAAATTTCAACTTTATTTAGTAGTATTTAATGCTTAATTGCTGCTGCTTTTGGTCCTCTTTATTTGTCTGGCTGTAGTGGAAGTTAGTGAAGTGTTCCTCAAATTATAGTGTCCCCCCTCCCTCTTATTTGAGCTTCACACTATGCATTTAAGAATTGAACTAAAACATTTTGGCCATCTGTATTTAGTAATACTCATCTGTAACTTTTTGGGAATTGTTACTATGTATAACTGAAAGCTTACATGTGTGCTAGTAAGACAAACTTTCTTTTCCTTGTCACTGTTTTTTTTTAGTTTTATTCCATTCAGGGAGTTGTTAGTAAAACATGGGGTTTTTTTGGATGGGTGTGTTCTGATTTCTGGTCCAGATTTTCATCAGTACAATATGAGCTAATCTTGTGTGTGCTTTCCTGCCTTTGGAATGTTTAACTTTATTTAGAATTGTTTTTATTCCCACATGAATACTCAGAGAGGATATTAGTGTTTCTGCAGATACTTAGAGTACTGCAGCTAATCAGCAAGGTACATGTACTTATTTAAGAAGAAGAAAGTATAAAACAGTACTGTGTTTACTTACCACCACTCATGAAGTACCTCCTTATAATTTTTCAAATACTGTTTAATTTAATGTTCATGGAATAATATACCTCCAGTGTTTGCTGTCCTTTTTTCATTTTTAGATGAAGTGCATGCATTCAATGCGAAGGTCAATATTTAAAGGGAAGAACATTTAGGTTTTGCATAGGTCACATAAAAAATGTTTTCACTGTCATTTCAGTTGCTATTTTGGTATTAATCTGTTTATATATATATGTATATACACACACACACAAGTGTAATATAGCATAATTATAGATCCTTTTTGTCTAGTTATTGAGGAAAGCTAGATGAAGTGGTGCAAGTAACCTGCAGCAAGTGTGCTGCCAAGCAGAAAGCAAAAAGTAAGGCGATATATTTCATTTAAAGTTGACATTTGGGTCCATTTTTGTTTCACTGGGCTGTGATGTTGCACTACATTTTTACTGACACAGTGAAGGTGGGTATCCTGTTGTTGGTGCCGGGTGCAGTATGGTAATAACTAAGACTGACGAAGTTGCTAGCTGCTGTAACGGATTCTAAACAGCAGAATTTCTTGTTTCTTGGGTTAAAAACCCGGGAATTACATTAGATAGCAATCCTCAAAAGCATATGGAACAGTAGGCTTCTGGTTTACTCTAGTAATACTTCTCATCGACTACTGTCTAAAACATTCTTTCAGGTGTGGATGTATTCCTTTTGTACAATTAGGATGTGGTTTGCCTAGCACTCAATTTAAGTATTTTTTATAAAGATGAGATAGAATCAGCTGTCAGGAAGCAACAGGTTTTTTGTCATATTCTTTTATGTCATATTAATTTAATTATTTTAAATGTAGTTCACTGAGAGTCTGTTGGGGTATTGTGGGAACTAGGTATTTATAGCTGGAAGCATCCCATGTGTCATTGAAACAATGTTATTTGATTGCATGCTGTGCGTGAATTAACTTTTCCTGGTTAGGTAGGTAGGTTCACAGAAAGAGTCATCTGCTGCTTTCAGTGCCAGTATGTCAGTATGTGTGCTCTCTTGTGTCTCTGTGATTTGAATTAGGTTGTGTCATAACTTTGCTCTTGAGGTTAACAAGCAAGAAGAGCCCATGGAAAAAGCATTTAGATTTTCCAGATGGTGCCTCAAAACCCTGCTTGGGATGAACTCCTGTTGTGCTAGCTGTTGTAGAAGTTACTGGATGAGTATGCCTGCTGTCCAGCTGCATTTTGATAGTCAGAGGTAGTAACCGCTTATCAAAACAGATGATGTTTCTGGGAAGTTGGATCATTTGGAGTTCATCTTTCTGCTTGGAAACTTGCTGTCAGTATAAAATGCAATAGTTAAAAGTAAGCTCTAGGATACAAGTAAGTTCTTGAATTAATTTTTAAAACCTCGACCCGGGCAATTTATTTTATGTTTATTGTTGGACATTAAGATGCAGGGAGCTGTTACCCATGTTTAGTATTAAATAATCTTACTGTGTGTCCACAGTGGCTTGCCTCAGGCCACTATTAAGAAATACATGACACCTGTTCATCTGTTTGTATGCTGCTTCCTGCTAGTGCCTGTAGCTCCATTTTACTCCATATGGAAACTTGTTAATTTGCAGTTGTATATGCCAAACATGTTTTTATAAGGTAAATAATGTTATGTAGCAGGAGGCTAACAATATTCAGTGTGCGTAGCCTTGCCATCTTTTGTTTCCTGAGAAGAGAATTGGACAATAACAATTGTCTCAATTTAAGCATGCAAGAAAAAACATGTACTGTGGTTTTTTTCTGTAATATGTAATGTAGGCAATCACTGAACTCTTAACTTAAAATTTATTTTATCTGATGAATTTTGATGCTGCTTGTCCTAATATATAAACTGTATTCTGACAGGCTGAAATGCTTACCGTGTGGGTGTCATGACGCTGTTTTGAAATACTTCTTATTTCTGATAAGTTTCCTTGCTTATGATACTCAGGCAAAAGCCAAAGTGGTACACCAGATAATTTGCTCTTTTATTTTTCAACAAATATAGCATTGGCTGCCTCGAGACCAGGACCCTATGAAACCCTATGAATGCTCTTAGCATTTTCCTAGATTACAGAAATAAAAATGTTGTTTGCTGCAGATTAATAGGAAAAGTTAAGCCTTATTGGAAAGACTGACTTTTAGTGCCTATAAACTCGGTGTAGCAGTTTTGACTGAGCTGAGTTTTATCTGTATCAGCTGGTCCATAAATTGTATTTAACAATCCTGTAACTACCCAACATATTTTCTTTTATATTACATGAAATAATAGAACAGATTTTTTTTTTTTTTTTGAATGTAGAAGAGCCTGAGAGAGAATCTGCTTCCTTGCGCTGTTTTATGTCTGGCTAAATGCCAGTATCAGTGTGTTGTTTATTGTTTTCTTTTTTTCATATCTGGTCCAAACTGATAAAACATCCTCTTCCTTTTGAATCTGACAGATGACTAAGAAAGAAATGAGTAATATTTGGAAGAAACCTGAGGAAGAAAATTCTTCATTAACTTTTACATAAATGATATTTCTGCAAATCAATTACCTTACTGATTAAATAGGAGAGGTCTGGTTTCAAGACCTCAGCTACAGTGAGCTTTGGATTCTCTAAAAGCTTCTCTTGAGGGAGGATTTTTTTTTTAATCTTGTGTTTACAGCATGCAAACAAAATGTAAGCAAAGCTTATATTCTTTTGAGATTCCTTTTCATAAAATTTATAGTTGTGGTGAACCATTTTTGTGACTGCAGGGCAGAGAGAGGCATTTGCAATTAACTGGATGATTTTTAAAGCTGCATCTTTGGGTTTCGAACTAGCTGTGCTAGACAAGTGTGTGTGTGTGTTTGCACGCCCATGAAATAATTTTAGTTACATTGGCTTTAAAAGTAATCCTTTTCCTCTGATTTTGCTGGTAAAATGAAAGAAGCCAGAACTAGCTTTCTTCTGATCTTCACCTATCGCCTTCCCAAGAGAATTCACGGGAGGACGGATGTAGCTCTTCAGCACCAGGGAGAAGTGGATGAGAATGCTGATCACGTGCAGCACTGTGTAATAATCCATTACCCATTCAAGATGACAGCTTTCCCTTGCTACCAGGCTGTGGAATTGGGTGTGATCTATCCACTTGCTAATTCAGATAGTAGATGTCCTGGTATGTGAGCTTTCTGACAATATTGATCATGCATATGTTGATTCTTTCCTTCGCAAAGCTCCCCAAATTGCCACAAGTGGTCACACAGCCGTCTGATCAGCATTTCAGACACAATCTGACTGGAAGGTCCCTGATTGGAAAGAACTCTCTCAAGCCACATCACGTCCTAATCTGTCACAAAAGCTCTGGCTGGGTTGCTGGTCTTAGTGTGAGAAGGCTCAGAAATGTGCCACAAGAGAGGGGAAGGGTCCTTCCAGTGTCAGCCCTGCTTTTAATTCGTTTAAGCCAATTGTGAAGCCAAATCTTTTAAGCTAACTGAAGAGAGTGATTGTATACACAAATCAAATGGTCCTTCTTTGCTGGTCATTTTTTAGGCACAGTTTAATTTGCAGTATTTATTTTTGTTTCTCCTAGAGGTCAGTCATCCTGCACCACTCTCAAACCAACCTGTCACCGCAGCATGTTGTGTATAATTTCTCTTGACAAACTCTTGAGAAGCAATGGTCACATGGGAAAGGCAAACTTAACCAAATGGAGTGACTGGGCCATGTTACTCTAGTAGTCTCTAAACCTTGCTTTAACTTAAGAAAGAGTGGATTGCATAAGAGCTCAAGCTCAGTGGTTGGCAGGTGGGCATCTTGCTTGCCTGGATAGGTAGGGAGAGACCTGTTACACTGAAAGTGAGAGAAAGGTGAGCAAAGGGTGTTTTGTTTTCTGACTGATGTGTTACCTTGTTCTTCATTTATAGACTAGAGTTTGAAATGCTCTTTGTTTTCTGTTACCTCTGTGCTTAAGGAAGAAAATTTTTAATGGACAGTTATTGCCTTAGTGAAGAATTGGAGGGGGTGGGTGAAGTTACTGTAATTTATTTGGAATCAGAACTGGTTATGACAATCTGTTGTGGGGGGGCTGCTCAACCTGAAATTTTGTGAAGGGGTAATTTTGCAGTGTTAGTATGTAGGAAATGTTTCAAATAGTTGGGTGAAGTAGGTGCTAAGGAAGTGTGGAGCACACCATTTCATTAGCTTGGGATTCACTGAAGCAGTCTGAGCACTCAAATGCAAACTTGCAACCAAAATATTTTGTATAATTAGTATGTTAGAGAAAATGTAATCTTTTCTTAGGTTGTGTTTGCCTGCTTCTCTTGTGCTTTTCTGAGCTAAATTGTCCAACCATTTCAGCTATAGATGGGTGCATGAACATAAACTTAAGCCTTTGCTGATGGACATTGATGTTAGTTCTTGGCTTTGTGCTAACTCCTGCTCATGAATGACAGGAGAAGATGAAGCAGTGGCTGGGGTTCGGGTGATTAGCTCTCAAGATGTGTCAGAGTATAATATAGAGTGAACTGAACAGCTCTTCTCCATCTCATCTGAGGAGAAAGATGTCAAACACAACATAATTTTCCATCATGACTCCTAGAAGTATTGGTCTGTGCTGAGTATGTTGTTAAATAGCTGATGAACCTTTAGTAAATCCTTCCCATGTGATTGTAAATGGTAGCTATTTTTCTTGACAAAGCTACATTTTGTTCATCATTTTTGGTAGATTTATTTTCCAGACTTGGCTTTTTTTGCCTCTGCAGCTGTTACGCTTTGTTATATTCTCACATTTTTCTTACCAGTACTGTGTGGTAGATATGAGGGAATCTCAAATAGCTTTTGAGTAGCCTGTGAGCTAAGTCTGAAAACTTTCTCTGACCAAAGCTTTCCTAATTCCTTGAAAAACAAATTTATTTGATTCACTTTTGGATGAAGAAAACATCTGTAGGGTTTCTCAGGAATATTATTAATATACTAGTGATCAATAGCAGTTACTGATAGAGATATTTGTTCTGTGTAGTACAACTAGGATTTGAAAGGTTATTGTCATGAGTTATACAAAATATATAAAGCTTGTCTTGTCACTTTACCTATAATGATGACAGAAGCTAGTCTTGCTGCTACAATTATCTTTAATATATCTTACTTGTAAATTAGTACCACTGATCTTGAGAAAGTATAATTTGTGAAGTTTCTTGTAACTGCCACTTGTAAAAAATTGTAGTTTTATATCTGGTACTGTGATGCTCAATTTTAGTTGCAGAAAGTTCAAGCTCGATTGTAACCCCATCTTTGCATTAATTTGCACACTCCAAGGCAGAGCTGCCTTGTTCAGAGCTCTGCCTAAATCTGCTTTGCCATCTGACCACTTAACAGAGTGCTTGGCAGGGTGAAGGTTTTTCTCTGTCTGATTGTGCACGGGCAGCTGTAATGCCTCATCTGCGGAAAGGGATTTTAATGTGGAATCAATGCACAGTTACTGAGGAAAGCTACTTGTGCAATTAAGAGGGAAGTAGATGGCCTAGGGGAATTTTTAAAAAAATATAAAAAAGGAGGAATGTCAATTAGCCTGTCCCTGCTGCAGGTTACTGCTGAATTAAACCAGAGCTCAATCTTCGAGCTAAGGTTGTTTTCATTCCTGTTAAACCCCAATCAGAGCTTTCTGGGCTGTATCAAGCAAAGGCAACCATCAACATAAGAGACTAGTAATTTCTTTATAATTTTTTTGCAGTGAGAATACATATGTGATTAAGCTAATAAGCTCTTACTGTGTTTTGTTGAATAGTTCTGAGGCAATCAGCATGCTTGTCTCTAATTGTCACTTGCACTTCCCCATATGGTATAATATGACAAAGTCTGCATTTTGAAAACTGTATGGTTTTGATTTAGATGCAATATAATTCCGCCAGTCTTTTGAAGAGTAGCTTCTAAAATAAGTCTAAAATAAATAAAATAATAAAATTGTAATTTTTCCTCAATACACCTGAATTTATTTTGATTTTTTCTTTTTTGTCCTAGGCAAAGCCAAAGCTCATAGAACCAATAGACTATGAAAATGTCATCGTTCAGAGGAAAACACAGATTTTGAATGATCCTCTACGTGAGATGCTACTGTTCCCTTATGATGACTTTCAGGTAATTTAATCCACCCTGGTTTTTTGTTGTGGAGTTTTTTGGTTTGTTTTTTTTTTTTTTTTGTTTTTTTTTTTTTTTTTTTTTTTTTTTTTTTTTTTTTTTCTGCAGGTTTTTAGCAGTATTAGCCATGAGGTGATAACTTCATATTTCTCTGTTTCTTAGCTCTCTGTAGCTCCAAAAACCCCCACGGAGTCTTTGCTGTAAGTCCCATTACCCTGCTTGATTTATTCTTTTAGGTACAGAAGAAATACCACAATTTCCTCATCTGTCCAGATTGTGGTATCTACTTCTGCAACTCAGCAATTTTACTGCCTTTTGAAGTAGATGATCAGTCACTTGTAGATATTCCCCCTCCCTTTCCAATGTAGGAAATTATGTGATGTCTGTTAAAAAAAAGCATCTGCTTTCTTTAGTTCTTAAGCTGATTTTTTTTCCCCATTCTTAACAGTGAAGGACATGAACCTGTTCAAATGCAGTCTGCTACTCTTAGCTGTGTGGTCCCAGCCAAAACTGTGTTCTAGCAAAATACCCCTTACATAACAGAGTTCTGACTTGATTAAGCCAGACTTAACCAAGCTCTATCATAATCTTGTTATATTTTTTCAAATGACTATGTTTATCTAAATAAATAGTTTATTTAAGTACACCTTTTTTAAAAGTTTTCTTGTAGATCTAGTTGGGATAACTACCAAGCACCTTAGAGACTGGAGTTGGAGTAAATAGTGAGGGAAGTCTCTTGTCCACATGCCCATACCTGCAACCAAAATATCTGTGTTTGAAAAGTATGCAGACATCTGAACAGTCTGTAAATTAATTTTAGTCAGCCAAGTAGCTGAAGCTAAGTTTGTTTACTGTGGGGAAAGTTGATGAGTTGGTGTATTTCTACGGAAGGATATCTAAAGTCCTATAAATTACTTGTTGAATTTTTAGTGAATTCTCTCTGGCCTGTTAAAGTGTTTACCTGAATGCAGCTGGACTCTGTTTTCAAGTATAGTGTGGAGGCTTCTTTTCCATTGATTCTTAGATTAATAACTCTACTTGTAGTCTTCCCACTCTAAGCTAAAAAATTAGGGTTTTGGGAAGTTACAGTTATTTAGAGAGTAATTTGGGCTTCATTTGTGGTATTCTCAGCCACATGTAAAAGTTTATAGGGTGGAAGTAAGACTTCTTGAAAAGAAAGTTGTACTGATACAAGTTTTCAAATACTGAATCGCTCAGGATGATACCCCACACCAGGTGTCGGCTTTGGAACTGAAAAGCCTGAGTAGGCTACACCATGAAAATCCCCTTACGTAGTGTGTCTCTTCAGTACCACAGATCAAGAGGAATCCCTGCTACTTCTGCTAAGTGTGCTCTTATCTGATTGACTAGTTCACTTACCAGGATCATTCCAGTGAACAGCTCAGAATTATCAATGAAGAAGAAACAAACCTATTAAGAATATCCTCAGGCATTTTGTCTGAGCAGTCTGGGAGTATATCTGAAGTGTTTGGCTGCTATTTCTGGTGACCTTCTGCAATTCTTATCCTCCGGCCTGTATGAATGAAGCTAGTCCATAGTTCTCAGTCTCATCCTTCAAAGTGAATGACTGAATTTTGTCATAAATCGTAATGTCTTTTGTCATCCTTTGTTTGGAGTCTGTGGTCAGATTTTCATCAAGGCAGTCATTAAAATGTGTGTTACATCGGAAGATTTCCTTCAAGTAGTCACAGTTTTGGAATATAGTTAGTTTTTCTGTTTCTTTATCCCTCATCAGTATAATATCTGAACAAATTTTCTGGGTTTCCTCTATAGAGTTTTTGGCAGAGTCTCATTTTATATATGATTTACATTAAGACTGGTTTGTACTATCAAACTGTGTTATCAAACTTTTATTTCCTTGGAAGACTTGCTGGCACAAACTTACTCCAAATATTCTTATTGTACACATGACTCTTCAGTACTACTTTGATCTGTCTAGCTTGTTTTCAACAACACAAAGCATTTAAATTTGTCATTCAATGTATTAAGAAAATATTCCCAAGTCAGAGAACAGAAAACCCTTAACTTAATAACCTTATTATTTTTATTTGTAAGTTAAACCTTTTAACCCTGTTCAGTTTTCCATAACCATATTTACAGGTTTGAAATCATTAGTCATGATATAGTTGCCAGTATCATTTGAATCATTCAAATAATGGCATATTTTCTGTCTTTGCCATTCAGCTTTGCATAGATTTTTTTTAACTTCTCTTTCTTAACTTGTGGCTGTCACTCAGTGTGTGGGCAGCTCTTGGGTAAGCCGTGGCTCAAATGTTTGATACTGGCCTCATCCCCCTCAAGAAGAATTTAAAATAGTGAGCAAGAGCATTTAGAACTACCTGTAAACACACTTAGAACTGTTTATAGGTGGAAACGCCTACCATTGTCTAGAAACGTGTTCAAGCTATTTCCTTTCAGAGCATTCAGTTTTTGTCTTTACAAAGTTCTTCCTCACGCTTACGTTAAATTGATTACAATCTAAAAAACCCTTGCCTGGAAAAGAAGCTCAGCAGTGTTAATTTATAATGACATTAAGAGTAAGGCTATTTTGTTCAGCATAGCCCTAGAACTAACACTTAAAATGACACAGGAAGTACTTAGCTTTCAGTACTAGATATCACTTCTATAATTTTTGGAAAATTACAGAAGTTGCATATTTTTAAAGAAGCACCACTGATGATACCACTGATGTCTGTTGAAGTTTAAATTATTTAGAGAGAAATTGGAAAGAAATATTTGTGCTTGATTTGGATATTTTTTTTTTCAGGTAATGCAGTTAGATAACTGAAATTTAATTTAATAGGTGTGAGAAGCTAGATATTAAAGGAGAACTGATACGAATTTTTAGTCCCTATCAGAAATGAAAACTTGCACAGCAACTGGCTTTTTTTGGATCATGTATAGTTTTCCTCTCTTCCTCTGTTCTTCTCTTTCTCCTGATGAAAATTATTTGCCTAGTGAAGGAAAGGGGAAAAAAACCAACAGTAAGTCACCTTTTTCTGTTCAGGTGTGACTGTTCTGTGTACATGCTATCGGAAGTAGCTCTAAGCTCAAACCACTACCAAAGAAACATTTGAGCACGAATGGAGCAGAAAATGCTCCAGTCTTGGAAAACTCAAAGTTTGAAGGATTGTTCTTCAGCCAGCTATCTAGTTACTGTAACCTTTCCAGATTTCCACTTAACTGCATTTGCCATTGTCTCAAACTTGGTTAGCTGAGGTTATGAAACATGTTTTCTCTCTTTTTATATATGTTTGGTAGCAGTTCATTTACTTTTCAGAAGAACATGATTTCTGTTCTGCTTTGTGCAGAGCTTCAAATCCAAAAAAGTAGGCTGGTAATTATTTTCTTTCAAGGTTTGGTTTTTTTTTTTTTTCTTCTTGCTATTATATCTAAATAATAACAAGATTTGCTTTTCTGTAGTTACCAGAAGAGTTCTTAATCAACAGCTTTGTCTCCATATATTGGGTCTTTTTAAATTTACCATTTAAAGATTGTTTCAGCTGCTTTTCACTCTCAAGCTCAAGCTCTGAGTTTTCTGCACTGAATTCACTTACCAGGTTACTTGCTGCCTTGTTCTCAATAAACTTATAGAGGCAGTCATGTTGTGTTTGGAGACATGTTTTGCTGTTGGCATCACTGAATTTGCTTTCATTCTTAGTAAGTGGGATGTCTAAACTTTCTGTACCTTCATGCTTTGTGGTCTGTTCATTTCTAGCTGCATTTTTGTCCTCGTTTTCATTATGGTGCCTCTATAATGTGTTTGTGAATTACGATGCTAGAACCACTCTTCTGGCGCCCATTGGAACATCTCTATTAATGTTCTTGCTACTCTCAGTCACAACGCTGACAGCTTTTCAACGCTATACCTCTTCTAGCCTCTTGGTGGGAAGAGCCATCTCCTTCATAACAGTGAATGACTGTATCCGTTGGATACTCTTGTATCCAAGTTTGTGCCTCTTCATGGCTTGTTGTAAATTTCTCACCCGAATTTCATTAATTTGCTCAATAATGAAATGGCTTCATAACTAAATAGCATTAGTTTAAAACAGACCACCTTCATGGTGGTGGTGGTCACGTTAAAGTCATGTGCTCAATGACTGCAAAATTGGTGGTGTGTATGTTAACTGCTCAGTGGGTAAATTATTTAAAGAAACCTTAACCCAAAGCAGTACTAGTGTGTACTTGGCAATAAGTCATCCTTTATCTAAATACCTTTTTTTTTCTTTCCAAATACCTAACTTTTGAGTACTACCTCAATTTTTAAAGGAAATCATGGAACTGTAGAAGTGTTTGGGTTGGAAGCGACCTCAAAGATCAACTTATTCCAACCCCCTGCCATGGGCAGGAACACCTTCCATTAGACCAGGTTGCTCAGAGCCCCATCCAACCTGGTCTTGAACATCCCCATGAATGGGGCATCCACAGCTTGTCTGGGCAGCCTGTTCCAGTAACCCACCACCCTCACAGTAAAGAACTTTTTCCTGTTACCTAATTTAAACCTGCCTTCTTTCAGTTTGAATCCATTCCCCCTTGCCTGTCAAATAATCCAAATACAGGCTAAATTTGCTTGTAGCAAGTAAAATGTAGGTGCATTTCTACCCATAAATTTGTCTTTACAAAGTTACTGTAGTGTTATTTTGAAGGCATTTTGGTGCTTAGCTTAGACGTTGTTTCACCTTTGTTATTTTTGGGTTTGAGCCATATGGATTTAACACACTTTCACTTAAAGCTCTTAGCTTTTATTTAACGCGAGTTAAGTACTTCTGAAAATAGATGTTATGCCAGCTTTGCAGAAGTAAAACTAAATCCAGGTCATTCTATGAGACGACACATCTTCAGTAGAGGAAAAGCAAAAAAATGTCCAAATAGTGTCCTCATTTTAGAAAGCACAAATTAAAATTGTCAAATAACTAATTTTGAAATGTTCAAATTGATTTCTCAATGACTTTTTTCCTTTAAAATCTATTTTGTGTTTTTTCTTAAGTCTTTAGCCAATTGTTCTAAATCAATTTATTTTGGAAATTACTTTATAATACAGGTTCTGACACTTCCCATACAAAGGATCTGACACATACAAAGGTTATGTCACTTCTGACACATGGTTGTTTTAAGGGCAGGATCTCACATACAGCTTGCCATCTTTTCCACTGAGTCTTTTAGAACAATTTCTGTCTCTGCATCTTGAGCATGAGCCTCTGTGGTAACAGCCTCACTGGCAAACGCAACCTTGTGACAGAATATCCATCACTGTCTGCACTGCTTGTGGACAGGTTCACTATCCATATTCCATCAGGTTTCAAGTAGTGAGTACTCCTTGGTTGACTTGGTGAAATATTCTTGCTGCTGTGGCCTATTCTGAAACCTCAACGCGTCCTAAGTCCCTGAGACTCAGTCAGAAAGTTGTGTCAGTAGAAGAGTCTGTTAAGTGTGTGCCTCAGTGAGTGCATGTGAGTCCTGGCTCGTGTTAAAAGTGTCCTTCCTTAGTTTTGACAGCAGAGTAATTGAGAGGGTTTTTTAATTTTCTTTGAGAGCGTGAGACAAACACTTTGTAATTCCTGATGCTGCCGTAAATCAAATGATCATGCAAACCCAGAGAGCTGAAAAGTTTCATTTCTATGAAGCAATTCAGCCCATGTAGTTGTGAAGAAAGGTTGTTGAGAAGACAATCCTTCCTTTCCTAATTTTTCTTTTGGAATATAACATGTATTTATGTGCATGCTTGCATTTAAAATATTGTGGTGTTGCTTAAGTAATTATTTTTAGGAATTTGTTCTAAATCACAGTACCTCACTCATTGCATTTCCTGGCTCTTTGATGCACAACTGCAGCTGATGGATGAGCTGAGAAGGAGGCGGATGCATTAAGGCAATTGCTAATATGAACAAAATTGAGAAGTCAGATTCTTCTGTCACCGATACTGATACAGTACTAAGATAAAAATCTTTTTATGCGTGGACAACTAGAAAAAAGCCCTTACTATTGTATTGATAGTTGTGTAGCAGGATAACAGCAGCAGACGTTTTAAAAGTATGATCAGCTAATTCAATTTTACCAGATTATGCTACAGTGTTAAAATTTGATTGATGAAGTCACAGGTTTCCCATGAAAAGTGCCTGGTATGATGCCACCTTAGTCTCTGGTTTTTGTTAAAATAATATATTTTTAGGAGAGTACAGTATAACTGTATGCTTGTAGAAAATATATAAATGCTGCATGTAATATTTATATATTACGTAAATTATAAATAATTTCTCATCAATTATCAGACTGTTTTATTGGAAGAGTATATAGACATTCTGGCCTTTAGATCTTAAGGTAGTTTAATACTCTTAATAGAAGTTTTTATTTCCATAGCTTGTGTAAACAAATACTGAATATGGTTTGAAGATATTTCTAGAATTAAGAAAACTTCATTTTTAGCGTATAAATGTATATCTTCTTACAGTTTTGGTTTTTTTTTTGTTTTTTAACTGTAGTTTGCAAGATTTATTGGTCCTATTAAATATTTTGGGGTTTGTGGTATTTGCTTTTAATACCTCCCCACCTTTCCTACCCAAGGAGTTGACATTGTCACTTTCTAGTGCTCTGAACTAGATGAATGACTTGACCATGGCTATGGGATAATTTTTTTCCCCTTTCAATCTTTACCATAATTGAATAGTCTTACTTTAAATATCCTCCCCAGTTAATAGAGTGAGGCTTTGGTGATGACCGAGATAATCACCTTGATCAGACTCTCAGCAGAGATAAGTTAAGGTAATGTACTTATGTACCCTTTCTTTTTCAACATAACATGTGGAGCTTTTTCTTGTCACATTTTTATTTGATCCTTCCTGGATGTGTGTAGTATAGCTAACAGGTGAAGGACCACAACGCCCTTCCAGGCCCTGACTGTGTAAACTCTCTTGTTCACCTTTGATGGCCTAAGCGATGAGATTGCTTTCCACATAGTGCAAAACAAATTCTATTGCTGTGTGGTTATTTTCATTTGTGGTCCAGAAGATTTTGTTAAGTTTTCATCTTTTTCACTTACAAATGTAAAGTATCCTAAGGCTTACTTCAGCACCGGTCTGAGAAGCAAAATCTCATGGTCACAGAAATATTTCTTGCTCTTTGGCAGCCTTCCTGTGCCTCTCTGAATTCTGGCATAGGATAGGAATAAGTTCTGACTTGGTAGGCTGAAGTGTATATATACTTCAGCGATCCACACCTTCTCTCTAAACCTGCAGTTAAACAGTGCTAGTCTCATTTTTTGTCACTTGAGATCTGCAGTTGAACTACTGTTTTATTTGTGTGGTTTTCTTACCTTCCTTGAATAATAGTTTTTATATGTAGTAATAACACTACCTTGATGTCTGTCTTCAAAATATTGGAGTTATGTTGTCATGGTGGAACTATTTTTTACTAGTATTTTCTTCCCCATGTTGACAATATAGTGGAAGAAACTGTCCTATGGCATCTATTTCTCGCCGATTCCAGTCTTGCCCTTATTGTGAAAGGAGGAACACATTTGCTTGAATGAAAGCAAATTCTCACTAATTGGCTATTCTGAAACAGCATATTCATAGGATGTTTTCTGCTGAGCTTTTCTTCATTATAGTGGTATAACTGCGTGTAGCCATAATGTGTCATCTTCCCTTTAATTGCAAGTTTCATTAATTGCTTTTGTTGTTTATCAGACAGCATTGTTGCAGTGGCAGAGTCGATACATTCGTTCAACAGTTCCTGAAAATGCAGAGAAGGAAGCTCAGAGCCTCTTTGTAACTGAGGTAATACTGAAATTGCATGTGCCTATGTGTAATAACAATATTATACCTGACTTGTTTTTCTTCTCCTTCATTTACCATTTAAAACAAACAGAAAAATAAGCCCTGGAAAAAGAATTAAATATTTATTGCCATTTACTTGCAATTATTTCAAGGCAAAATTTTCAGGAAAACCTAGTATTTTTTCCATGAGTGGCTGGAAAAGAAGTATTACAGGATAGCTTTTAATTTTGTTTGTGTCATTGGCTTTTGCAGATGGTTCTCCCCCACCTTCATTATGTGTTTGGCTTTTCCAGATGAACATGGATGATTTCAATGCATGATATTGGATCCACTAATAGATCTGGAATTAATCATTGTGACTTGTTTTTTCTGATAAAGTGTCTCACACTAGCCATTCTTAATTTGTTCATAATAATCTTGTACAGATTGCTGGAATAGAGGTATCCAGAACTGTAACACTTGTGGAGGCCAAAATTCATTATGACTGTTCAACTTGTATGCTATACGTAGAAGAAACATCCTCAACCCTGAAGTTTCCCAGAACTGTTTGCTTATGTTGGCATTCCTTTGGTTTTGTGAGGTTGCTCTTCGTTTATTGTCTTGTTGAAGCCTTTAAGGAATTAAAGGTTTAATTGTTTTTCTTTTTTTTTTTTGTATTATCTACTGGTTTTCTACTGATATGCTTTAAGCTGATATTTTAACATCTGAAACAAGTAAATGTCTGTTGTAATGCCAATAAAACTGAAGGAGCTCCAGATAGCTGAATGTACATCGAAGGATTTATCCACACTGATACATACCCTTAATACCTAACCTAAACATTCCTGAGATAAATTTTAGGATAGACAAGAGGAGGGAGGAGTGTTAGAGGTAATTCATGAAGTTTAATGAGTTTCTGCAGAAACAATTGCTTGGCAAGTATTAAACTTGTGTTTTGAAATAGAAAGAAAATATTTGCGATTTATTGGATGCTGTGTTTGCGTATATGTAGGTGTATTGTGTAACATAAAATTGTGCATGGAATGGTTTCTGTCAACAGATTTTGTCAGTTTTATGTTACTTTGTTCAAAGCCAAGATAAATCAGTACTTTTATGTTGTAACAATATGGGTGGAGTAAAATGGTATTTCCTGTGATCTAAATCAGATCTTAATGACATAATTGCTTTTCAACCACTGCAAGCATGTAGTTTAAATTTAAGTATTAATTTAATTGCACTGGAAGTATAAATTCAAGGAAAAGATGTTTTTGGTTTTCTCTATCAGTATGTGCAAAATTGAATATTCTAGTTTAATAAGGTGTCTATTTTTGTGCTGAGTTGTCTAAGGGCTCCGTCATGTTTTCAGCTTCAGCTGAGTTTTCTAAACGCTTGGCCATGTTTTCAGCTGAGGCAAAATACTGCTCTAACTTTCTGGATGACTGAAGATGCTGAGAGCATTCACCATTTTCTGGTTTTATTAAATACACGTCTAGCAGATGATAACATTCCACTAAAACATATAACTTGTTCCAAAAAGCTACATTGCATTAGGTTATTGCAAAAGAAAGGAAGTGTACAGAATTTTCAGAGATTGACATGTAAGTGTAGTAGTTCATAAGCAGACATACCTTAAGAGGTTTTCTTGTGCTGTATCCAATGAATGCCTTTAATCCTCTTCCAATTAATATTGATACTTGGTTTTCATTAAAACAGTGCATCAAAACCTACAATTCAGACTGGCATATTGTTAACTATAGATATGAAGATTACTCAGGAGAGTTTCGACAGCTTCCAAAGTAAGTGTGTTATTTAGTGGTATGATAAATTGAAATTGTGAAGGAACTTTGCATTTAATATAGACTTATTTATTACAGAAGTATACTATTACATGTAATATGTAAACTGAAATATGCTGTATCGATGTTTAATGGTCAGTAGAGATGATAAAGATTTGTTGGATGGAATTGATGAACTTGAATGTATAAAATCACGTTAAACCGTTTTCTGGAAAGGTCCTGTAATAACATTGCCTTATTATCAGGCAAATCAAAACAAGACATTGTATCACTGACAATGTGAATTTAAGAATGATAACTAAAAGAAGCGAGTGTTTAGATGAACCTAAAATGGTAATATCCTGTTTTCGTAGCTTCAAAGGCAGCTTTTGGAACTTGTTTTGAGAGCTGAGATGGTTAGAGCAGGTTTTCACAGGATGATTCAAAGTAAAAGCTTAGTCTACATCTGCTACAAACTTTCTAAACCATCTGCTAGAGAAACGTTTTCCAACTTTTTCAAAATTTTGTGGAAAGAGTATAGAGATTAGAACCTTAACTCAGAATGTCTGAGAGTAGCTAAATACTCTGAATACCCCAACTGGAAGATCTCCATCTTCTGTAACTGCTCTCCTGCATCTGTCAGTTAAGAAATAGTTACCTTTCCCTGTGAAAAGTTCTGATCTACTCACAGGTTTTTTACAAGTCAGTACCTGGTTTTTTACTTGCCCTGAGCAGAAACCACAATAGCAATTTAAATAAATGCATTGTCCTGCAAGGAGCCAGTGGTTTCAGGTATGAATTCTCACTCATAAGATGCTAGGAGTGCAATGAATGAGAAGGCATTTGTTCTCTTCCGTTACACATTAGGACAATGACAAGCAGAACAAAAGGAGCACAGTGGGCAGATGTACAAATGAGGAAAATTGCATTCTAAGGAATAGAGTTAATGAAAAATACATGCTTTTACTTAGTTATTCTTGCACTTTTTCCTCTTCAGTAGGAAAAGAACATCTTAATTTTTGCATCAATAAAATACGTAACTAATCACAAAATTCCTAGTACTTCAGAAGCTTTTTCTTTTGTAGTAAAGGGACAAAGCCAGACAAGCTTCCCGTTCATTTATATGAAGTGGATGAAGAAGCAGATAAAGATGAGGTGAGATAATAGTAATTCCTTACTTTCTTTTATCTTCATTAAAGAATGTTGGGTGTGTAGAGGTTGTGAGTTTCGTTGGTTTTGAGTTTGGTTAGGTATCGATGTCAGTACATGAAAACAGAGATTAGCTTGAACCACCTGATGGGGAAACAAATTAGTTATTTCACCTATCTCCTTTCAAATAACCTTTTTCTCTGGAGATCTGTCATGTGAGTTAGAAAAAGTTTTGAGAGATAATAAAATTGAAGTTTTAATACTTGGTAACATATAATCCTTCAGCTGTCATAAAATCTGTTTCATACTGTGTCTATGTAGACAGGTTTCCAGAGAGAAATGTTTCATGCAGCTTAATCATGGAATTGAGTAAAATCATAGGTGAATCTGTTCCAACATGACAGCACACGCACTTCAGCATGCATGACAGTGTAGCATGCAGTGTAAGCTAAAATTAGTTCATCACAAATTTGAGTATAGGATAAGACTAGGAGAGCTGTCATGGAAACAAAAGCTTAAAAAATCGACTAAAACTCCAAGGTATTTTCTCTTGTGTCATTGACTTAGGGAAAGGAGAGATGTACAGCCTCAAGCAATTTTTAAGTGTATTTCAAATGCCAAAGACTTTTTTTCGGCAACTGCCTCTCTTATTTTTGTGATTTATTTTTTTTTTACCACGCCCTGTTTCAAAACACATTTTAAATGCCACTGTTTTCTTTTCTTATGCATACTTGAACTCTTACATCTCAAACAAGAATTAAAATAAAGTAATTTTTCTTTTTTGTGGTTTTTGCCTCTTGACAATTACTTTGCTTCTAAATTCCTGATATTCAGAACTGCTGCATATGAAATGAAAGGATTAAATGTGAAGAAGTAGTTTGGAGAATTCGTCTGACTAGATAGATTCCCAATCAGAGATCTCAGAATGCCATTTATCCAACCCTGCTATTAATCTGCACTGTGTTATTTGGACAAATAACTTTATGCATCTATATCCAAAACTTCCTGTTTGTAGGATGGGAATAATCATGATTACTATTATACTGACATTTGAAAGACTTGGCATTATTTACTGTGGTAGTATTTCTGACAACAGAAGGGTTTTAGAAAACAGAGTTAAACACTAGAAAATTAAATGGATATATAATTGACTGTAATTCTTACCAGGAAATATATTATGGCTAGAGTTAGTTAAACACTGAAAAACTATAATTTGGCTATTAGCAGGTGGTATGCGTTTTACTAGTAAGTGTAAGTGGAGAGGACTGCCTGTCTCTTTCTGCCTAGTGTCCTGTAAGAACAGGCAGGAACAGGGTATCTCTTTCAGAAGTACAATCACTGGAGGAGAGGTCTGCTGCTCCTTGAGGAACTTGGAAAATAAACACAAGAAAAAGACATGCTAGGAGGAAAAGGGAAGTTAGCGGGACAATAGGGTGGGGGGGGCATAAATTCTTTCATCAAGGGAAGACTTAATGCAAGAGGTGTTTCTTTCAAGCATTAATGTCTTTCTATGCCAAAAAGCACAGATGCAAACCTTAGATTGAAAATTGTTTGGTCTTTTTGTTTCAGTTTTGTTTGTGTGTGAAGAAGGCTGATTTATTAAGAGAATGAAAGAAAACAAAAAGCTTCAAGTGATTAAAACTTGGAGGAAAATCAGATAAAGATTAGTTTAATCGTGCATCATTAAAAAGGGGGAAATTACCTATCCAAAACTAATTCAGGCTATCAGGCCATCAAGTTGATGTTTGCAAACGGAATTTTTCAATCCAGTGTGGGATCAAGATACGGGATTGTTTTTGTTGAAACAGTTGCTGTTGAAGTAAACTTTGGAGCCAAGTTTGTGGGAAAGATCATTTAAAAAAATGAGGCACAGTGTGCAGCAGTAATGATAAAAGTGAGGAAATTACCTTACCAGTTGGAAACAGGAAGTATGTTTTCAGTGTGAGAGTCGTGTGTTAACAACTGGATCCTGGGTTCCTTTGTATTGACAGATGGTCAGCTGGAAAGATTCAGGAGCTTTTTGGCTCTGTAGGCAGGAATTCTGCCTGACAGAAAGAAATGGTGTAACTAGAGAGGCCCAAATGATGCTTAGTTTTATTGCTAGAAAACAGCATGCAGCTCAACAGAGTTGGGAAATCGTGCACCTCAGAGATTGGGAAGTGGAGTCTTAAAAGAGCTGAATCCTAATTTTTGTTAACACAGGTAGTGAAGGAATTTTTATCATGTGAAGTGATCCTATATGCAGTCACAGAAAAGCATTGGTAGTTTTGTGCCAGGTTTTGGCAATAACTCATCATCTCCTCATCACCTTACAGTTGTAAAGGTGGTTTAAACCCACCCTTTCCTTGGGGATAACTCACGCCAGGGGAGGTGAAGAGTCATATAGAGTCATATTTGGAAACCTAGTGTTTCAAGTTGTCTCTGCATCTTTATTCTTGTACAAGAAGAATAATTACCTAGGTAATAGAACAGGGGTAATGACTTGAAAATATGAAAAAAGATGACTGTGTTGCTTGGACAATGTGGCTCTCTGGGACACATGAAAATTTACCAAGTATTTCTGGTCTATGCCTTTGGGCCGTTATATCTGATGCTCTGATAGCTGATGACGATGTCATCCTTACTGGGCCTGACTTCAATAGTACCAAGCTGACTAAATTTTTAAAGGTCAGATTGATGGATCTTTTGCCTTCTGTTCACAGTTTTTTGAAGTTCGCATGTGCATATGCTTATGAATATGCAATCTAGACAGACTAAATAAGCTGTAAATAAATTACCTAGTAACTTTTTACAGAATGTTCCTTGACTTAGTTCCAGAAACTAATTCTCATCATTCCAATATTTGGTTTAATGTTCAGTTGTTGAACTAGTGACTCTCTCCCCCTTATGTAATCAGTTTTTGTTGTGTATTTTCTTAACAGCTGAGAAAGGGATTTAGAAAAAGTACTTGAGGTACTCAAGGATGTTTTGTGATTTTATTTTCAGCTGTATGCTCAGCTAATTTTGAATGTTTCAATAAAAAATTACCAGGAGTATTTCTCCTCTAGATGGTTGAAAATCTTCCTACATGCCTAATTCATTAATAGTTTTGTTTCAAAATGGGCCACATCAACTGGAAACCGTGGTAAAGTCAGCTTGGTAGTACTCTAAAAGATTACCTGGAACTGGTGATTTAATATTTTTTCTGTGGCAATTATAAATCTGTCTTTTTGATCTGATTTGATAGCAGAGTGCCGCTTCTTGGTAGTAGTTAACATCCTAAGGTTTTTGATACAGTCATTCAGTTCCCTCCACTGGCAGATGGATGTGGTGTACAGGCAGTGGGTGTGATGTGTGATGCACGCATTGGATCTGCTGTTTGTGAACTTGCCACTGCTGCCAAGTTCGGTCTTGTTCTCTTTGCCAAGCTTTGATTCTGATCTGCAAAAGGGCAGATCCAACTCAAGAATTAAGTCTCTGTAAATTCTTAAGAAAGTAATGTCTTTGAAGTACTGCATGTAAAGCAAAATGGTTTGAGAAATCTCGATTGAAGTTTTGGATAAGCATGTGTTTGCGTTGTTCTTTTTGGCAATAGAAATAGGCAAAAATTCCTTGCACCCTGTGGAAAAGGTTACTGCGTAAATGTAAGTAGATGTGTTAAGTTTTGACTGTTTCCTCATTCCCCTGTTTCACTGGGATTTGTCTTGACTAACATTTAGCTATCTGTAAGCTGAATCATCTTGTTGGCTGTAGATAAAGCCTGTAGAAGTGGCCAGATACATATTAAAAGTTAGATGAGGTCAATCTCATCCCAGGTCTTTAAATAAAATAATGAAAAAGCTATAGAATTTCAGCAGGGACTCATGGTACATTATTATCATTATGTTATGAACAGAGTTATTCCAACTTCTAAAATGACTTCTGAAATTATTGATAAATACTACATGGACTGTGATGCAAAAGTTTACCCTTTTTTTTTCTTCTTTTTTTCTTCCTTTCCCCATATTCCTTTCTTCATTTCCAGGATGCAGCATCTCTTGGGTCTCAGAAGGGTGGAATAACAAGACAAGGATGGCTGTACAAAGGCAACATGAATAGTGCAATCAGTGTGACAATGAGAGTAGGTTTAGGAATATCTTAGATATGGTAAAAAACTGAACACTGATATTAAATGTCCCTGTGTCTTGGAGACTTCAATTTGTGTGTGGTTTGGTTCTAAAAAAATTGTATGGAAAGAAAGAGGGAAGCTTGTATGTACTTTAAATATCTGAAATCTTGCTTTTATTTTGTTATATGTAAATCAGAAAAAAAAGCCATGAAAAATCTAGTATGTGGGAGGAGTTAAATTTTCCTAACTGTACCCTGGTGTCATTTTAGTAGAAAAGGGACTGTGTCATATGGGGGAGGAAGTGTTGTTTGTTTGTTTGTGTTTGTTATATTTTATATAAAACTATAATTTTTAAATTTGCCTCGTATATTATAGAGTCAGTTTTAAGTACCTTTCAATAGGTCAAAAATGCTATCAAATGATATCATACAATCCTGCTGCAGATATCATAAGTTAATTTTTTAAAGTAATGGTTTCTGTTTTATTTTCTGTGAATACTGATTAGGTTATCTGTAAATAAAAGCTTTTTTCCTATTAACTACTATGTAAATAGCACTTATGAGTATTGTAATAGGAAGCTGATTAATACTAGTGTTGTTGCTGTTCTCCTTTCCTCCTTTCTTTTCACTAGTCATTTAAAAGAAGATTTTTCCACTTAATCCAACTTGGTGATGGATCCTATAATCTCAATTTCTACAAAGATGAAAAAATATCAAAAGAACCTAAAGGATCAATATTTCTAGATTCATGCATGGGAGTGGTTCAGGTAATTATAATTATTCTTCCTGTTTGCCAATTAATTCTGTATTTATTAGCAGATGAAATTTTATTTAAAATATAGATAAGTACCTATTATGCAGAGGAACGAAAAGACAGGCTGCATCTTGCCAAAGCAGTGAATAAGATTTCAAAGGGCAGGAGACTGAATTTTTGAAATCTTTCTTAAAAGAACATAAATTACTAGTTGTTGTCAAGTATTTAGCAAACCAAATTTTAAGCCAAATGCACAAAGAACCCCAAACTTGGCAAAGTAATGACAGCATAAAATTGAAGTTTATTTCAGTTAGATTTTGTACTTGCATGCCCTGTAAAATGTTTTGCATAGCTTCTTGTGTGGGATTTTTGTTGCGGGAGTTGTATTGAATTCAAACACCCTTCCAGATGCTTTCATTTGACCTTTATAATGTTACTTTTCTGTGCTTTTCTTTATTTTGAAAAGTTAAGGGCTTTGGTAAAATGTTTGTCAGTAGCAAGTGCCAAAGAAAAGATTGTTTTTCTTTTTTTTTGTGATTCTGCTATGTATTTATAGTACAGTATGTAACTGTTCTGTTAGGCACAGCATACCTGGAAAAACCCCATGGGTCTTAGGGTTTTTTAAACTTGTACAGTTAAAAATACAGTGAAATAAAAATACATTTCTTAAATAATATTTTTTTAGTATAAAGTTGTTTGAAGATCTACACAAAGAGATAAAACTGCTTTACAGAGGATTTTTTTTCCCCAAATATTGTAGTATTGTTTTTGGATACACATTAAATAGGTAACTTGTATGCTAATCTTACAACTGTAATAAGTTTTATCATATTGCGGGTTCTGTATATAATTATTTTGCCTTAGAGATACAATTCCAGCGAACTTTACTGAAATGAGTTTGATTTCTGTTTTTAAAGTAAGCCAACACACATAAAAGTGGTTCCTAAACACGACTGTAGTCTCATCAATGTATACAAATACTGATAGAGAGTGCAAAGAGGGCAGAGCCAGGCTCAGCTCCGTGCTGCCCAGTGACAGGACTGGAGGCAATGGGCACAACCTGAAACACAGGAGGATCCCTCTGAACTCAAGGAACACTTTCTCACTGTGAGGATGACTGAGCACTATCACAGGCTGCCCAGGGAGGTTGTAGAGTCTCCATCCTTGGAGATACTCAAAAGCTTCCTGGCCATGATCCTGTGCTAAATGGCTCTAATTGTCTGTGCTTGAGGAGGGAGTGTTGGATGAAATGACGACCAGAGGCCCCTTCTAACCTCTAACCATTCTATTGTTTTGGGATTTAAAACCTGAAAAATCTCTTTTTCTCGTACATACTTTCATACTGTTCCATACTTTCTGTTCCATCAGTTCAATCCAATTAACTTCAAGTTTCCTCAGACTATGCCAGAAGCTTGCTTTTTAAAAAAAAAAAAAAAAAAAGTACTACTGTTCCTTTGTTCTTCTGCAAGTAGGGCTGATACAGTAATCTTTAAGGAAAACTGTACTTCGGATGCGTTACAGTTTATAGTTGGCCGTGTCTCTAATGCTGTACTGTATTGTACAGTACCCTTGGTGTTTATCTTGGCGCCTGGTCTTCAAAACTGCGTGTAAAAATTTGAGACTAATTATGAATTAGCATCAGGTGCAAAATCGAAACCAGTTAATCCTCACTTCCAAGAAGCCAAGTAGTCATTCAGTGGCTAGAATAAAGAGGTTTGGAAATAGCTTTTTTCTTCACTTGAATTGTTGGTGAGGGGCAAGTAAATGCTGATTTGAACTATCAAATATTACAACGTCCCTATTCCAGATGTGTAGTTTTATTATATTATATTATATTATATTATGTCCTGTATCCTCTCTGGCTGATCTTACTGTTTTACTATTACTTATTATTGGTGTTGAATTAGCATTTAAAAACTCTTAGGGGGAAAAAGTGGTATCTACACAGTAGAAATTGCACTTGCATTTAACAGAAGAGGAAAATAAAGGAAAAGATTTGTAAGGACCCCAGACATGGTACTTTGAAGTAGTCTGACATGGAATTCATAGAAATGGTTGTTCTTGGGTAGGCATTTTGCTCTCAGAATGAAATTGCCTGTTTCAGAGGCAGTCTTTTTAGTGAGGGGAGATTACTTCCTATTGCATTCCTATTTCAAAGACAGTAGATGCCTGAGAGAAAAATACTGACTTCACTAACAGACATGAAGTTAGAGCAGAATATGCTTCCTCATCAGAACTTGTATCACGAGGAATGCTGAATTAATGCAATAGGAGGGTTTTATTTGGTTGGGTTTTTTGGTTTGGGTGGATTTCTTTTATTTCCCAAACTTAAATAAAGAGACTGGAATTCCCAGAATTCTGTTTGGTGTTTTTGGATTTGATTTTGTTTTGTTGGGGTTTTTGTTTTAATACTAAATTGTATAGAGACTTTTCTGATCAGAGATGTGGAGCACATAATATATGCAGTGTATCTATTCACACATCCAGCCATATGTATAGGTATAGTCACTCTAATTCAGTGTTTTGTGAAAACTGAGATGTGTGACATCTACTGCCTGTGTCCAGGTTTTATACTGTGAAACTTAGAGGTTACTGTTCTTAGGATTTTTCATTTATTTCAGCACTGATTTCAACTGGTAAGATTGCCTTAGGTCTGAAGTCCACACTTTTGTTTTTATCCTTAACAGAAACTCATCTTTGGTAGAAAGCTGACTGTTTTGTCAACAAGCAGTTAGTCTGTTAATTGAAGAATCTGAGATATAGTGAAACTAATATGTAATTTGGCATTTAATTTAACTTAAACAAAAAATTCCCCAACCATTAAGTCTGTCTTACTGTTTGTTTTAATGTTTATCTAATGAATTACCAATTTTTAGAACTAAATTGATGATAATATAGAATTTTCATTTAAGACTTCTGAATTCATTCCCAGAAACATGAGTCAGGCTAAGTAGCATTTGAAACCCAGATTTAAATTATGCAGAGAAGGATGACAGAAATGGTTGAGTAAAAAAGGAGGAACTGATTCCCGGCTTTATGTATATCTATATGACTAACAATATCAGGGCATTCAAGGTTGATGTTGATTATAATTTTACCTCCAATATAAAATTGCAGTGTGCAAACAGTTGTCACTCAAATATAATAGAGTTTCGTGCTTCTTCCTTTTTTTTTTTTTTATTTTTTCAGTAGACATTAGTTAGCTTCATTTCTAGGTGATCTGAGTACATAAAGAATTGATAATTGGAAATTGGGTTTTTTGGGTTTTTATAAAATGATTGCAAGCAGAATGATGACTGGAAACTGAAAAACAGAGACGGTTCTCCTCCCTACTTGCACTTGTTGCAGTGCTACAAATAACTTCAAAAGGTCAAATGTCAGAGACCAAAAAGTGGAATTACGATACATTTGTTCAAAATATCAAACTGTATTTTTGTATAGAATATCTGAAACATGTGTAACTTCCTTTGGTTGTGGTTAGATAGCATGTGAAGTGCTACACAGGTCTTTTATTTTCTTATAGAACAATAAAGTCAGACGTTTCGCATTTGAGCTCAAGATGCAAGACAAGAGTAGTTACCTTTTAGCTGCAGACAGTGAACTTGAAATGGAAGAGTGGATAAACACTCTGAACAAAATCCTTCAGCTTAACTTTGAGGCTGCAATGCAAGAAAAAAGAAATGGCGAGTCCCACGAAGGTAAGCAGGGTTTCTAGCAAGGCTAATGCGGTTGTGTGACCACGTCGTCTTACATGCATTTTGGAAAGAAAGGCTTTATTGTGGTTAAATTTTTTTTGTTTTCTTTGATTGTATAAATTACAAGCCTTTTTACTGTTCACTTCAACTGATAAGCATTTTGACTTTTTGGGCATTAAAATAGTACTGTTCTGTATTGATTCCTTGAGTCAAGTCCAGAAGATAATTATGAGACTGATCAAGTCTAGAAAAGTAGAACCCACAATGTAAAATCAGGACTGAGGCAGATTAAGGAAAAGAAAGAAACTTAGGATGGACTTGTTTTGAAATGTGTAAAAAGCTGCTGAAAATGAAATAATCTGTTCTGTGGTCACAGTAGGCAGAAATTGTGATTACAGTGTGGGGCTTAAATTTAACTCCCTTGACCACAAGTATTTCCCGAAAGTATTGAAATAGATTGCTTTCTGTTGGAGCCCTTTAAGAATAGGTAAGGCAGGTGTCTGTGAGGAATGTGATGTGTGTCACCAGTATTTCGGTGACAAAAGGATAATCTAGATGTCCTCTCATTCACTTTTCCTCTTGAGAATGGATGGGGAGGGAAACTGGTGTGAAACCAACTGTATGCATAGCCAGAAGAACCTGGAGGATATTATAGAAGGTTGTTTTTTTATAGGTACTACAAAGTACCAAAAGGGATCATTAGAGTTTAGAATGAGATATCACAGTCTTCAAAGACTGTCAGAATTTAGTGTGATGTTTGCAACAAAAGCAAATCTGAAAAGGAGATGCATCTAGCTCTGGGAAAGACTAAAATGTCTGTGGTCCTTAGTTGACCTTAGAACTGCAAGATGTTTATAGCTAACTGAATGGCTGCTTTGTAGATCCAGTAACTGTTGGTGAGTAGAGCTGGGAACCTAATGAACAGAGGGAACTTGTTTTGAAGTCAAGTTACAATGCATAGTGGAAAGAGTAATGCAGGTTTGTTCACTGAGTATCTCCTTGCCCCATGCAGATATCAAAATTAAAGATGTGTTCTGGTAAGATTAGAGATATCTGCTACTTCAACCATTTTTGTAAATAGTTGCATCTTTCAAGAAGTCACTGCATCAAAATGATGCAGTTGTCCACAACCTATTTATGTTAACAATTGTTATTTTGAGAGGGTAGGAGATAAAAAAAATGGAGTTCTTTTGCTATGGAGTTTTGTGAGCACTTTGGAACTTTTATATTTATTTTAAAATGAGGTTTTATAATTTCAGATGACGAACAAAGCAAACTGGAAAGCTCATCAAGTAGTTTTGATAACTACTATCCTGAAATTGCCAAGGTAATATATATTGTAAATGTCAACTTGGGATATAAAATAGTAAACATAAGTTAGCCTCACGAACTTTCAGTAAAGGTAAGGCATTGGCTTGTAGCTTCCAGTCAGTTTGTGGTGCTTGAAAAGCTTAGAAGCTCTTTTGTGAATAGATGTGGTTATTGAGCTTCTTTATTTTCTGCTTTTGGAAGGAAACTAGTTACTGTCTTGAAGTTTCCTATATAAATCTTGATATGCTGTTTAAATGCAGCATGTCTTATTATTTTATTAATTCATTATATTTTGTATTGGTTGGTTGCATTCAGGTAAGTGCTAAAGTATTTCTATAGAAATCTAGTTTTACTGAAGCCAAGTTTTATTTTTATACTTAGAAATCCAGAGCAGCTTAATAGCAGTGATGAAGTGAATGTATTTTAAGATGTTTGTGTTTATAATGAACTGGCAGGTCCGTGGATGCTTCCTGTGTTGCCATGGTTCTTGCTTTTCAATTTTGTTCTTAGAGAAGTATGGTAGAAACAAGAATGAAATAAAATGGAAACAAATAGAAAATATCAGTAACTCTTCCTCAGCCCATTTGAAAAGCTTTATTTCAGTTAAATCAGTGAGTTGTGTGTTGCAATCGGTTTTGTAAGGGAGACATTTTTGTTAAATCACCCAAGAAGTGGAACTGGTGACCTTTTTTATTGAAGCTGCAGAATCCAAACTACTTCCTGTGACTTCCTTACTCTTTTTTCTGTGTGGTACAGCCTGGAGTATTGAAACTTTTCTGCTTGACCATTCTCTGGAATGCTCTCCCTTTCTTTTCTGAGGATCTGTCTGACCTAGTAACTACTCCTGAAAGTAGTGCACCTTATGAACTGAGAACAGGCAAACCAAATTCTATCTACTACGGTAGCTAACATATCAAAGTATCCAGTCAGAATACATTAACGAGCTTTTAGCACCCAAATTGGTTGGCTGACTTAATTCTTTCTGTTACTGCTTTGTAATCAATTTAGCACATGTACACAAAAAGCTGTTACGTGATAATCTAGCACCAGCTATGGCTGTACTTGGAAATTAATTGGGATTGTGGTGCATATAATCAAGGCTTCCTTGGAAGGGCTGTAAGCATCAAACAGCATATTTGCATGAGGCTATGAAAATTTATTTCATAAATAAGTATGAAATTGGATGCTCTTATTGTATGGAAGATTTTTCTTTCTTTATAGTCAGTTATTACAGTGCTTATGTTCCATATTCCTTCCGGAGGGAACTTTACTTCAGGGCTGCAGCACCTGCATATAGTTCTAGTACTACAATTGCCACTTCCTGTTTTCATAACTTTTGGGTCAGAAGCATGCAGCTCTTAAAGCTCATTATTTTTTAGAATATTATTTTTGCTTAGCTCTTTAAGCACTGGCATGTTTTATTATTGTTTATTCCATGGTTATAACCCATTTACATTTCTATTTCCTTCAAAATAATTTTTTTTGATTTCCCCTTCTAATTCACCTTTACTAAACACTGCCTTTCAAAAGAATTTGCTCTAATGTATTTCCCTAGCCTTTTTTTTCCTGAGGAAAACTACAGGGAAAACTGCCCATTTGCACTACTCTTTGTGTCGTAACTTGATTACTTTATATAAATGGTGTTTGTTTGGAGGATTTTTTTGTCCTTTATTCTTTCTTGCCTTGTCTTTTCAGCTGTTGTTTGGATTTGGTTCTTTTTTCCCCAGTAGGAGCCTTGCAAGGCATTGGGCTTTCTTTTAGAAGAGTTTATAGCTGCTCTATTATTTTTGTTGGTTCTAGGAGGAGAATTTCACAATAGCTGACCTCATATCCTTATGAGGAGAGAGAAATTCCTTCAGGGGTGATTGTAGAGCACCTGACAGTAGGGGAAAAAACAGACTTCCTAGGAAGGGTTTTAACCCTTGTGAGTACATACATCTCCAAGCCTTCATTTTTCTATCAACAGCTGTTAGTTTATAACATAAACTAAATAAGATGGTCTTTTGCACTTCAGTGCATAGATGTGCACGCATCTATCTCAGTCTGTGTCTTTCGTACCGATATCGTGTTCCTTTTATCTATAATTTAAGTAACCAAGAGTGAATACAGGGGTTTTGTAGTGGATTTTTTTTTGTGGTTGGTTGGGGTTTTTTGGGGTTGTTTGTTTTTGTAGTGTTCATTAATCTTAAAACAAATTAGTCCTCTGAAATAACTGTGGCTGTCATGATCAATGTGCCCAAGCACCTCCTTAACCATTATGGGTCTCAGAATACCTTGAGGTGGGAAAATACTGTCTCAGTTTTACAGATGAGGAAATAAAATTACAGAGCCACTGCTGTGCTACAGACAGGGTTGATGGTTATATGCATTTTCAGTTCTTGAGTTCTGACAACCACCCCTGATCTGTCAGTCAAAAACGCGTATTTTCGTCTGGTCTTAGTGCACAAAACACTAAAGAATCTAAAACTATTCAAGTTGCTTTAGCTGAAACAGTTTCTGTCTAGCTCCTATGGCTAGGTAATCTTCCTCCTCAGCTCTTGCCACTAAATATTACTTTTGCAAAACACGCACACAACTTTCTTGCCATCCTTAAACTTTTTCACATTTCCTGTGTTTCTCAATTATACCAGTTGTTCAACAAGCTGATTCTGCCAGTACTCTGCTGGTATTGAGTATCTGGGTCGTCTCTTTCACAGCAACTCTCCTTTTATCTTCTCTTTGTCTTAAAGTTAACAAAGTAAATTAAATAAAAACTATTGGAGCATTTATATTCGAAGTAGCACCTCAGAAGTTTCTCTTCCGTAATACATCCTTTAAGCCAAAATATTTCTTT
Organism: Eulacestoma nigropectus; assembly: GCA_013397775.1. Taxonomy (NCBI): domain Eukaryota; kingdom Metazoa; phylum Chordata; class Aves; order Passeriformes; genus Eulacestoma; species Eulacestoma nigropectus. The sequence continues at coordinate 3,297,459 of VZTE01005077.1, read as the reverse complement.
AATTCCTGTTATCAACCTAAAAATAGGGTTATGAGCTCTTAGAGATTATGTTCTTTTGTTTTGGTTTGGTTTTTCTTTCTCTTGAGACATAGTAGAAGTTGCTTCAGTCCCCAGCCATGCAGATGTAGACAGTAGATCACTTCCTGCTGATGGTCAGTGTTGAGCATTTTGGGTTTGTAGCTTCTTTTAACCCATACAGGCTGATCCAAGAAGAAACACCTGCCTGTAATGTAATATTTTGTATCCTTGTTTAGCCAGCTGCTACTTCAAGAATGGTGTTTCTCCTGCATGGTTAATTTTGGCACATGCAGATGTTCATTTGTCACATCCTGTGACTTTAAAAATCGTAGAATACTCTTTAAATAATACCTCTTTCAAAAAAAGATAACCTATGTATACCATCAGTTTTCACATTCTATTTTGTTCCACTTCACTTTCATTTTATTGTAATAGATAGGTATCCACAAATCCCAGGCAGTGTACAGTGAACTCTGCAAAGTAACTTTTAAATGTGAGGGGTTTATCTTTTGAAAGTTTTTGGGTTTTCTCCAACTACCCACAGAAAAACCACTTCTTTGGCAGTAGAGCTCAAGTTAAAAAAAAAGCAACCAAGAAAAAGAAAAAAGAAGGAGAGCTATGATGGTGTTTTTTAATTTAGGTGATCTGCTGTTTCCTGAGCAATCTTACGGTCTCAGGATAGCTCTGAACTTTAACCTACAGTCATACTATGTGTTTTTATTTAAATGAAATAGAGTTATGAAAGTTATTGTTTAAGGAGGCAGATGCATAAGTTACATTGAAGTGTACTTCCCATGAGCTTGGAAGACTATATGTTGCTGATGTAAGGTTTTATACTTCTAGGGCTGGAAAAAAGCGTTTAGAGAAGAGGCTCTCACTTTTTGCTTGGTCATGTTGGATCAATGTAAACTAAGGAGGTACAAAGCTCAGTAAGGGAGAAATGAACGCATGAATCAAAAATGTGTGAAGCTTTGAACATCACAGAAAAAGGCATGAAATTAAAGCCCACTTTAATAGTGTGATACCAAGACTTTTTTCTTATTTTGAACAGAGTACCAGAGAAGCAGAAATCAAGCTGAAAACTGAAAGCAGAGTTAAACTTTTTGCCTTGGATCCAGATGCACAGGTTAGACTTCTTACAAGGAAGCAGGGTTTTTAAATTTTGATCCCTTTGAGATGGAAACCAACTTACCTTAATTTTTCTTTTCTCTTTTTAAAGAAACTTGACTTTTCTAGTATTGAACCAGAAGTGAAGCCATTTGAAGAGAAATTTGGAAAAAAAATTCTTGTAAGGTGTAATGATTTATCTTTTAATTTGCAAAGCTGCGTTGCAGAAAATGAAGAAGGACCAACAACAAATGTAAATAATTAATCTAATTACTTTCTGCTAATTTGGAAATGAATGTCTTAATATTTGATTGGCACTACCCTTAATGGCAGAGATTCCTTGCTGTGATTGAGAAATTTATATTATGGGGATTTTTACTCTTTAAAATCAAAATGAAAGCCTAAATCCTACAAAAAGTAACTTTGCTGCTAATATTTTTGTTGGGTGATGGAGAGAGAAATTTTTCTTTTACTGTCTTTTACATCTTGTCAGTAATACCTAGGGTGATGGCCACATGTGTTTATGAAAATGTTACTTATCTTTTTTTCATACGCATTTTTACAGTGATCTAGATGCCAGCATTGATACTTGATTTTTTTTTTTTTTTTTAATGTCTAGGTGGAACCTTTCTTTGTCACATTGTCACTATTTGATATTAAAAACAACAGGAAGATTTCAGCAGATTTCCATGTTGATTTGAACCACGCCTCAGTAAGGCACATGCTGTCCAGTGCATCTCAACAAATGATGAATGGCAGTGGTGATAGCTTACACAGAATTCAGGACATTCATGAAACTGTGTTGCAATATCCAAAGCAGGTGAGAACTAGTAACCTGAAGAACTAGTAGTATTTTGGATACAAGTTTCCTACATTATTTCACTGGCTTTCTATTATGTGATGTAAAATGTGCATTTTCTTTCTATATTTATCTCTCATTTTATTTCTAGGGAATATTCTCAGTCTCATGTCCTCATACTGACATTTTCCTTGTGGCTAGAATAGAAAAGGTGTTACAAGGAAGTATTGCACATTGTGCTGAGCCATATATGAAAAGTTCAGATTCATCAAAGGTATGTTATTTTCTTCTGTGGCATGAAAAAAATGCTGAAGTGAACCAGATTGATTTCAAATTAATAAATATCAATCAAAATCTTAGTTGTTTTATTTAGTTGTAAATTCATGTAGCTGGATGATTTGATTTAGTACGTTGTAGTTATTTCCAGTAACTATTATTACATTATAATAAAGGAACATTTTATTGGAAACATTTATTTCACTTTTTATAATCATGACAATGTAATTTTTATAATGTCTTTAGATGAACTGTTTTGACGAAAGAATATCGGACTTCAGTGTGAAAGTTGAGTTGAAAATTGTTGAACAGTGAAATATTAAATATAGATCATAAATTAACTGTATGTCTCTCTTAGTTAAGGCATCTTAGTGAAACATTGTTGACATTTTCTTTGTCTCATTTTTTGGTGACAATAGTTAACTGTAAACTTATCTGCAGTCTTTCTGGTTTTTTCCTCCAGAACCACTGAGAGCATTAAGCTTCTGGTTTTATGTATAAAACGCTTTGCAGATTTAATAGAACCCCAAGTCACTTCTGGAAATAATCCACTGGAACATCTTAAGTTACCAGGAATCAAGGATGACATAACATTTTGATGTTCTCTGAAACGTATCTACAAAAAGTTTTGTTAGTTGCTTCTTCTTGTTTGTTAGTGAAGAAGTAGAGGTTTAATTTTGTTGGTTTACAGTTATGCTTAAATAGCTGGACCAGCATACAAGAGAAAAGTGTTTTTGTAAGGAGTGTCAGCTACTGTTGACATTCTGCCTGTTTTCAGCTAAGCAGAAACCGTTAACTTTCACTCTCTGCAGAGCAACAGTGTTCTTTCCTACAAATTTGATTCTGGCAAAGCTACATGTAAAAAAACATGTATTTTTCACTTGGTCTTAATATAGATCAGCCTGCTGATTCGTTTTTCCAGGAATGCTTGAGTTATTTTTTTTTTCCCAGCTATTGTTGGAAAACAGCAGCTTTGTATTTTAGGAGTCTGGTTTTGATGTTGATTGTTACTGAGTTAAAATAAACCTGAACTGAGTAGGTGATTTTGGTGTCCTTGGGCCTGAGCCGTGTGGGGAGGTTAAGTAAGCCCAAGTACTGTTCCCACATTCGATGCCGAGTTCTAGACTTTTAGTTGCCTTGTACGATGGGAGTACACAGTAGAAATGCTCATGGTTATAGTAACTTATGCTTTCTGGCATTCAATTGCTTATAATTTTATACAAATGAATGCTTAGTTTGAATTTTTCTTCTGTTCTTGTTCTCAGGGACTGCACTGTATTAATCTGAAACAAAATAGAGCAGTACCAGTTATATAGGCGTCCCTGTGGGTCTGTGTAGGGGGCAAGTTCCAGTTCCCTGCAAAATTACTACTCAGGACAAGAAAAAGGGAAAATGGAAGCAGCAAATTCTGTAGCAAAAAAAATCACTTTTTCTCCCCTTAAGTGTTGAATACAGTGATTTAATGATGATTACTTACCAAGGTTTTGTGCTTCCGAGTGCTATTTCCTCGTTTTTTACAGGAAAGGGTAATGGAGAGTTGGCTCAAACACACGAGTAGAATCAGCTCTTTATAATATCAACAGCACAGATCAGGGATAATATTCAAGAAGTTTTACTCTGTACGTGGTTTTGCTTCTGGCAAATAGTTTTGCTCTGTGTTGGCACATAGGAAAAGCTGATTTCTGGAAAAGAGAAGCCCACGTGGTTCAGCTCAGTGTTGAACATCTCAAACCAGTGTGTTTCTAGCTCTGATTGTTATATGTGTTGGTTCTATATAATGGGGTTTTTTGTTCACTTAAAAGTTAATAGAATCAAGAATTTAAACTTTTAATGTAAACAATGCTGCCGTGTCCATACATAGAATTGTCCATGTGATCTTCATACAACTCTTCCCCATAGTCTGTGTGTATTTGTAATACAGATACTGCAGGGTATTGTACTGCTTATTCTGCAGGAATGTATTTTGGTACACAGGGTGAGAGGTGGATATAGGAAGGGGAGCAAGTGCGAGAGGAAGTGTTGGGGTTTCTTTTTTGTAGTGGGAGTTTTGTTTTAAAAAATGTTGCTCTGGCTTTCCATCTTTATTCTGTATATAATAATATTTCTCTTGCTTAATTAAGTATTTCTTATTGGAAGAGTAGATGGGTCTGTTTTCACCCACGAAATGCTGTGAAATCAGCAGGCTATGCTTAACCTGAAATGAATCATTAAGAGGCGTTATCAGTTGTCTTTCTCCTCACATACTTAGGATTAATCTTTAATCTTCTAAAGAAGATTTTCTAATTAATATCAGTGTCAATATGTGGGTTTTTTTCTTGTGTACTAATGGTTCAGAAAAATGTAGCTTTTTAAATCTTATGTCCCTTGCAGGTTGCACAGAAAGTTTTGAAGAATGCTAAGCAGGCATGCCAGAGATTAGGTCAATATAGAATGCCTTTTGCCTGGGCAGCCAGGTGAGGACAAATCTTGTCAATCTGTATTTTTTTCCTAACTTTTCTCTAACATGGTTTTTTTGCATCTCCCTTCTTGTAAAACTTAATGTGCTATTTAAATTATTTCTTGCTTTGTTTTCAATTAACCAAAGATTTGCATCAAACTTACACTTCAGCTCTCTAGTAGGAAAAAAGTTATAAAGATTCATTACATTATTACTCCAACTATTGATATTGCCGGCCAATATTTTTTATGTTACTAAGAATGAAATGGTTCACACTTATTTGTTAGACTGAGCTATCTGTATGTTAAACTCACCTACAATGCAAAAATATCGAATGCTTAATATGAAGGACGATGCAGTATATTCTGATTTGTAATAAGGAAATTTCCTGAATTGAATTTCAACACTTTCATAAACTCAGCTGAAAGCAAGATTTTTACTTTCAGGACATTGTTTAAAGATGCCTCAGGAACCCTGGACAAAAATGCAAGATTTTCTGCTCTCTTCAGACAAGACAGTAATAAACTCTCAAATGAAGACATGTTGAAATTGTTAGCAGATTTCAGGAAGTAAGTCTGATTTTCCCACTTGAAAAAACAAAAACAAGCCAACCTAAAACCCCTCACTCCTAACCCTAAGCCACACCATGTTTTGTTGTGGTCTTTAACTGGCACATTTAATATTTTGATGTATGTATATATATGTGTCTTTCACATCAAATACAGAATCTCTATAAATATTATCAAGGCCTTCAAACAAGCTACAGATCTTTCTTTTACAGTGTTTGGGGGCTACAAGCAGGACTGAAGTAATATCCCACATGTAACATGCAATCAGCATCATATCCTGAAGTATCTCTGTGCTAGAAGTTATGTTTGCACAATATGCTCTTCTGTTTCTCAAAGGAAAACAAGTATGAGCATAAATCATCTGTTCCCTGACCTTAGACAGGGGATGCTGGCTCTCAGGGAAAGGGATTCAAGCAAGTCTGCAGTCCACCTTCTTTGGAAATGCATGTGTCTCAGGATGCCTAAATAACAGAACATTGGTTATCTCTTTTTTTACAAAGTATTCTTAAAGACTTCATCAGTTTGTGTGCAAGGCTTAAGAGTATATTACTGACAGATGACCATGTTCATGAAGTCATTAATCCCCATACTAAATAGGATGTAAAATAACAGAGCTCTCTCTGCTGCTTTGCAAAGAATTTTCAACTTCTGTTACTGTACAGTTAGCAGGAGTGGTACTAACTTGAACAATCACTGAGCAGAAAAGGCTTAGGCTATAGTTTCTTTATTCTTGCTTACAAAATCTGATAAGGAGATGAGTTTTGTGATAGATATTTTAGCTCACTTTTAGCAAGTGGCTGAAGGTTTCATTCAACTTCACATAGCAGTGAAGTTGCTCTGTGTACTGATACCTCCTTGCCATAAACACTATTACTGGAATTGAAACGAACAGTAAATTATCCTGCCACTCCACTTTGTGAGTTAAGGAAGTGCTTTTGGTTATTTCAGCATCCTATTTGTGGAATCATGTACAGTATTTCACAGGAATTACAGTAAGAAAGAGGTTCTAATGTCTAAGGCATATCTATTGGAATTAGAATCCTGACTCCAACCAGAAGTTTGTTTCACAGCATGGGATTGTTTTTTTGGAAAACTTTGCATCCACTTGCTGTGCAATAATTTTAAAAAATCATGCTGCTGACTATCTTTACTAATAAAGGGTTCTGCATGGTTTTGGCATGGAAAATACTTTTACTTCATGTTTCTGAAATAGCTACAAGATAACATCTGCAGTTGGTGGGTTTTGCAGGGTGAATTGTTAGTCTAGAAAAAGGAGGTAGGAACTTGCTGATTTCCCTTCCCCTGGGTTTATCCTACTACCGTGAATGCTTATCACTGGCCACTGAGATTTAAAATACTTATTTACAGATTCCCTCTTTGCTGCAAATGATAGTGAGTTACTACATGGCAGACAAAATTTGCCTTGGATGAAGTGTTTCATTTTGATTTAAAGAAAGAAAAATCATGCTTTTCCATGACCTTTGACACACTTGTGTATCAACTCTTTTTTTTTTTCCTGAGAATTTAAAGGAAAAGAAAACTGTGTATCTAGCCAAAAAGCAAGACCTGATCAGTCATGCACCCTCAAACCACCTTTCCTCTCATACTCCTATTTCAGGATATTACTTTTGCCTCTGTTTCCTATTATCTTTTTTTGCTGGCATTTGATTTGCATTTAGCCTGACTGAGGTGGTTTTGTTTTTTTTTTTCCCTTCCTACAGGCCTGAAAAGATGGCCAAACTTCCTGTTATTTTAGGAAATCTGGATGTTACAATTGACAATGTGTCACCAGATTTTCCAAGTAAGTATTAACAAACACTGTTAAATGGACGTTCAGGCTTTTTCCTCTTCAGTTCTTTATTTGTTTTTTTCAATGTATTTTCAGATTATGTTAACTCATCATATATTCCCATGAAACAGTTTGAAAACAGTACCAATACACTAACAGCATTTGAAATAGAGGAGTTTGTTCCCTGTATACCAAAATGCACTCAGCCTTTTACCATCTACAACAATCATCTTTATGTTTATCCAAAGCACTTAAAATATGACAGTCAGAAGTCTTTTGCAAAGGTGAGTAGAGAAAACTGTACCTTTTTCTTTCTCAGGGTTGGTTAAGATTGTTTGCATATTTATTTCTGTGATGATCCTTATGATTAATTGCTTGGGTTTATGTTTTTAACAACTGCTTTAGGCTAGAAATATTGCAGTGTGCATTGAGTTCAAGGATTCTGATGAAGAGGACTCTTTGCCTTTGAAGGTCAGTCTTTTTATTTTTGTGGCTGATAGTAAATAGTGAGGAGTTAGCTAAGTAACACAGTAGTACTGGATTAACTGATCTAGTTTGGGATGGTGGCTTGAGAGTAACTTCTGGGTGGCTTGCTTGTTTCTGATATAAGAGATTTCTAGAGTCCTCAGAGCATTTAATGTCTTTAATATTTCTTTACTAAAATTCCAGGAATAAACTTGTTGTAAACAAGGGTAGCTTATGCCTGCTCCTCAGTAAGTTAAAATGTTAAAGCTTTAGATAACTGCAGAGCCAAGCTTCATTTTTATGAGCTATCACAGTATATAAAAGGTGCCTGGAAGAACAGAAATAGAGAAATGTAGAGACATCCAAAATAAAATCGGTGTCAGCTCTACTGCACAGCAGGCAGACTACACGTCATGTAAAGAAACCAAGTTAAACACGAGTTAAAATATTTCAAATTCTGGGTGAAACATCCAAAGCTGAGAGTAAAAAAGGATCACAGAGTCTTTTTGTTCTTTTTCCCTTTGCTCTATTCTTAGTGTATCTATGGTAGGCCTGGTGGACCAGTATTTACTAGAAGTGCATTTGCTGCTGTTCTGCATCACCATCAAAATCCAGAGTTTTATGATGAGGTAAGCTACGTTTCTGAGGTAACTTTTACCAGGTCAGGTACTATGTAAGTTTCAAAATACAGGAAAATATTAGAGGATGGCAAAATTCTCAGTTAAATCAGGTCCCCTTTCTAAGGACTTTTTTAAAGTAAGTTTGATTTGTGGTCTTGCTTCAAATAACATACAACCTAGAAAAGCTTTTCAAATGTAGAACCAGTAACACAGGTCAGTGCTCTAGCTGAAAACTTCTACAGAGATTTCTTTGCCTTTCAGATTAAAATAGAATTGCCCACTCAGTTACATGAAAAGCATCATCTGTTGTTCACCTTCTATCATGTCAGCTGTGATAATACAAGCAAAGGGAGTACAAAGAAGAAAGATGTTGTTGAAACACAAGGTTTGTACACTAATGCTTTACTTTCAGTAATTACTAGGGAAATTTTTTGACGTATGCTTACCTGGTAACCCATGATTTTTGTGATCCATGTAATGCTTTCTAAGTACGTAGTACTGACTGAAAGATTTAATAAAAGATTTCTTCTAATTTAAATGTTTCAAATTTTAGTTTAGAATGTCCATCAAATGTATGGTGTTTTTCAAAATCAGTGACAACTACTTTGCGTTTTCAATGTTTTGTAGTTGTTTGAGTTCAAATCATTTGGTCTTTACAGTAACATTTTCTGTTTCATGAATTATATGTCAGAATTACTTGGTAAGACTTTTGTTGTAAGGGTTTATGTTAAGTTTCATAATATTTAAAATTACTTGCCTTTCATATTCTCTAGTTGGATACTCTTGGCTTCCTCTGATAAAAGACGGAAGAGTGGTCACCAATGAGCAGCAAATCCCAGTGTCAGCAAATCTTCCATCAGGCTATCTTAGTTATCAAGAAGTGGGTGTTGGAAAGGTATGTTGTAGAAAATTACTCTAATCTTAAAAAAAAAACCCTGTGTGGAGAGAAGGTTTGGTTGTACTTTCCCAGTCTGCTGATAAGACTTAAGTAACTTTCTAGTAGAATTTATTTTCTTTTATTGTTGTAATGGAATGCTTAGCAAAAGTTAAATGTCTGACTTAGAGGAAACAAACAAACCCAAAGAGAAATGGGAGACAAAAAAAATGTATTAGGGCAGGTTGATTCAAATTCTTGTAAAAGTCAGGAAGTTACATTGTTACATACTTACTTCTGTTGTTATTTAGCTGATATACTTAAGAAATGTTTAATGTCATTTTCTATAGTAATAATTAACTAGAAGTTACAGTAATTTTTAAACATTTAAAATTATTTTGAGTTTATGAAGGTATGCAAATAATCTGAAGTCCTTTACTAAATTTTTTTTAGCATTTCATGCTGTCTCCTTTCAGTAAGTTCTTTATTCCTGAACAAGTCTTATTCTCACATCTTGATTTTTGTGATCTCTATACTTCACAAGTAAAATTTATGGTTGTATTTTTCAAAGCAGAAAGCTTGCATAACTGTAGTAGTAAAAATCATACCAAGGAGAATACAAAACGAAAATGTGATAGGGAATTTGACAAAGAGATTGAAATGCAGAGACAAAATTGAGTAATTTTGGAGGAAGAGACCTAAAATTAACAGCAAGAGGTGCTGCTCTCCTCCTGTTCTACCACCTGTTCTTTTTTAAACTCCGCTGTAAGCTTTCCAACCATCGTCTCCTTCACATCTTTCATCTTCTCACGTTTTAGGTGTATTCTTTACACCTCTGCTGTTCATTTCTGGTCATGCCCATGGGTAGAAGGTTAGGACCAGTATGACTAGTTGTAGATTTAGCAGTAAAATCTTTCCCTAACTGGCTGTCAGAGCCGGCGTTCTCATTCTCAGTTCTTTGGAAATGGGATGAGAAGGAAAGACTGGCTCCTACCTGTCAGTGACATATGTCAAGTTTTAGACCTTGTGAGTATCTGTGGAAATTCTTGTGTTATTTTTCTGTGAAAACTAGTAAACATTCCTCTCTAGTCAGAAGTTTCTTTGCAGAGTTGTAGGGGAAACACAAAATCTGTGACTCACAGAGAATCAATTTTGTTAGCCATCAAGGAAAATACTGTGGGACTTGTAAAAAACATTTTAAGCTTCATAAATGCTTTTGGTAATATTGCCTGCATAATTTTCCTTTTTTTATGACTTTATTCATTGCACACATTTCTTCAACCTGGTTTTTTATTTTTGAAAGAAGTGTTGTTAATGGTACTGTAAACTAATTGTTTTAGTTTAATATACTGCCACATTATTTTACTTTTCCCTCTCGTGTGTGTGCAGCATTCTGGTCCTGAAATTAAATGGGTAGATGGAGGCAAACAACTGTTAAAAATATCCACTCATCTGGTGTCAACTGTGTATACACAGGTGAGTTATAAAACAAATTAAATTAGAGAACGTTTTAGGAAAAATGTATCTTTGTAGTATAAAATATATGGGGAGATTCTTAAACTCAGTATGCTCATCTCTTTTTTGTCTCTTGGGCCTTTCTCAAGGCCTCTTTCTTTTACATTAGATGTGAAAAACAGATCTTAAATGGAAGCTATTCAAAATATGAGCCTTCTGTCTCCTGTCATCCATTCCAGTCTGAATTTTCAGTTAGATGAGAGGTCATAGTTGTGTAAAAGCTGTTTACTGGCATGTCTGCAAAGCAATGAGTCCTGTTAGACCTGTTCATAAAAAACACATTATGATTTTGTGTTGGGATAATTAGGTATGCTGTTTTCTGCATGTCAGTTGGAAGCAAATATAGGTGGCATTTTGTATAATGAGTATTCAAAATACACTGGAAATTTCATTAAAAAAATAAGACTAAATAAGTCTTCAGAGTAGTGCACTTCAACTATTATTTTTGAAAATTGAATCTGTGGACAAAGATATGTATTTATACATATATTTATTTTAAATGGATTATAGATAGTAAAGTTAGATATTGTTTAATTTATTGTTCTTTTTGTCTTTGACAGGACCAGCACTTGCATAATTTTTTTCAGTACTGTCAGAAAACAGAGTCTGGAGCTCGTGCACTAGGAACTGATCTTGTAAAATATCTTAAGGTATAAAATGGCAGTGAATAACTGATTATATCATTTATTTATGCATTTGCAAAACCTAGGAGCTTCAAACATTTTTTAGGTCTCATTTTTCAGTGTGAGAATTAGTACCGTGACTATGACTCATATTAATGGAATATGCCGTGGAAAAAACCCACAGAGATACTTTCTGCCTTAAATAAATTTACAATTGCAATGTAAGAGGAAACTACAAAGAAATAATGAGACAGTATTGGTCAGCCTTATGAGTGGTAATTTCAAAACACTAATGGCTTCGGTCGTCAAAATAATCAAATTGAACTGTGTATGGAAATTTTAAGGAATCATGACTCTTAATTTTTCTAAAATTTTGCTTAGAAGGTCATCATTGTCATGTCTTCAGTTCTCTTTCAGGATTAGATCAATAGAGTGCGTGGTTTCCACTTCAGTTTTTTCTGACATAGCTCACATGGGAAGAAAGACCATATTGTCTCCTGAATAGTGTGGATGTGCAGGCAAACAGTCAAAGACAAGACAGCTGCTTAACATTTAACACTAAATGGAAATGTTTGACGTGTTGTCTGCATGCACGTTCAGCAAATACACTCCTTTTTGTCAAATTCGCTTTAATTCCAGGGAATTTTGTGACATAAAACTTCGTAGGATGAATTTTGTACACTGCCTTTTCTGTTAGGGTGGTTACATCTGTAGTATCTTTTGCATGTGATGGAATGCAAAGGCATATCAAGAAGAAGTTGTCGTTAATAATTCATTCTCTCCAATTTCCAGCATTAAGTAGTTAGGGATTTTATTTCATCCTGGGTTTAAACATGGTTGCTAGTTTATTATTTAGCAGTACCTAGTATAATTAGTATTGCACTTACCGCAGGTAAGAAATCTGCATGTTTTTGTGGAACTTCTGTTTGCTAAATGTCTGCATTGGTGGATGAAATAGCAAAATATACCAATGTCAGTGTCAGTGTGCTGTTGGGCACATGCACAGACTTTTCACTGAATCATTACCTAGAGTGCATTTCAATGGAAAAGTACAAATAAATGCATCTAAAATGCTGGTAATAACACCTAATTTGTATCCCTATTTACTTTAATGTAGAAAACGTTTACTAAATATTTATATTGGAAAAAATCCTCAGTTGCTTTCTATGCCGAATTTTTCGTAATAAACACCAAATGGTGCAAGCAGCATGTATTTTGGAAAAAGACTTGCAATAAATTTTATTATTTCAGAATTCGTGATTTAAATGCAGTTGATTCACAGGAGTGACAGTATTACTACTTTCTTTTAGAGCCTTCATGCTATGGAAGGCCATGTGATGATAGCTTTCCTGCCAACTGTTCTAAACCAGTTGTTCAGAGTTCTCACTAGAGCAACTCAAGAGGAAGTTGCGGTCAACGTGACAAGGTAAAGAATTTTAAGTGGTTCATAGAGCCTATGTGATGACTAGGCTATCACATAAATCTGTAACTGAGTAGCATTTTTGCTGTTGCAATCACAGCTTTCTTCATAGGTTTACTTGTTTTCTGACTGCTGTTTAGGGTTATTATCCATATTGTTGCTCAGTGTCATGAAGAAGGCTTGGATGGCTACCTGAGATCCTATGTCAAGGTAGGTCAAAGTAAATGGAATGTTTCCTTTTTTTATTTCCCTAAGAAAGAATATATTTAAATTCGGTTCTATTTAATTTCAATTCTTTTGTATTATGCCATCATTTCTTATTAAATTCTGATTTTACTCCCTAAGTATGCGTATAAAGCAGAACCCTATGTTGCTTCTGAATATAAGACAGTACATGAAGAGTTGGCAAAGTCAATGACAACAATTTTAAAGCCATCTGCTGACTTCCTTACGAGTAACAAGCTGCTTAAGGTATGTGTTGAACTGTACTTTTTACTTTATGTTCTTATCTAGTCATAACTGAAGAACAGGAACTAAGTGTATTGGAATACTTGTTAAATGCATGTGGCAATCTTACTGAATGTTTTTTTTTCTCTGCAGTATTCATGGTTTTTCTTTGAAGTTCTGATAAAATCAATGGCTCAACATTTGATAGAAAACTCTAAAGTGAAGGTATGTCAACTTTGGCAAAAAATATTCGAAGGAAGATTTACATGGTCTCTTCTTTCTCCAATCATATATTTTTATTGCGTATTAGAAAAAAAATTGGGTTTTGATATATAAATAGTAACCTTTTTGTAAGAAAGAGAGAGAAAAAGGAAAGCAGCAGGAGAAATAAGCTGAAATATTAGACAGAAAAACTACACGGCTAGATTCAACATTAATATAAAAGAATAGAAATGCCTTAAAATCCATGTAGTAGAGCAGTCTGTGTAAATCATCAGACTCTCTAGTAGGAATTTGTAATTCTTGTGGCACAAAGAAGTTGGGAGCAGTAGGTAACAGTGTGGACTTTGATGTAAGCACTGTCCAAAAACGTGTGGGCCTTTTCCTGAGCAGTACAGTAACTGTGGTATAAAATGACCTGAGAACAGTGAGTCATGAAATTTGCAGTCTTCTGTATGTAGTAAGAAGTATCAATATTTAATTTTGTGTTATTTCCTATGCTGGAAGGAGAATGCTAAAATTTTAGAAATGCATTAGCGTAGCCTGTAAGCAGTGGTTTTTGCATTGGTGACAACTTTTTAGTTTATTTACTTTTGGATTGAAAAAAGTCTTGAAAGTTTCAAGTATACAACATAGTCTCAGCTGAGTAACACATCAGGTTGTTGTGATATTGTTATCACTATTTTCATTGTGTATTTAGAATATAACTGGAAGTCTGAAGTACATGAGGGAATAAATAATTGTACAATGATCAGGAAAAAAGCTTCATAGTACTACACTTCATAGTCTGTGATACGATCAGTAGAGTTTGAGTCCCAGTTCGACTAACCTCATTGTCACCTTCTCTGTACTGTGAAAAAGAGAGGAGCAGAACTTACTCTAGTTTGCAAGTATTCTCACCCCTGAACATTGCGTCTCGATTTACAAGCCCCTTAAATATAACATGAATTATTTTGCTAGATTTTCTTCTGCCTTACTAGATAACATAATAAATGCAACATGTGCTCAGATATTTCCTGCTTATGAGATCTGATAAAAAGATGCATTTCTCTATGCAGCAAAATTATTTCTATAGCAAGAATTATGTTTAATTACTGTTCCACAAAGACTGAGATATAAAGGCGTTGTAGGACATGGGTATACCCGCAAACATAATCTTTAGTTCTTATTTGTTATTTCAAGAATGAGTACTGTTTATATTTATAAAGGGATCCTTTTCAGCCTTAATGTCTGTTTTTAAATTTTTTTGAAACTAGAGCTGGAGGTTTTGGAGCACAATTCAAAAACAAAGAGAGCAAATTATGTAATCACTGATTTATGCAGGGCCTTGACAATGACTTGTTCTCTCTAGGAATGTTGCATTTAATGTAGTTCAAAAAACTATTTAAATAAAAGTACTTAGACCACATGGATATTTTAATTTCAGTTTTCAAAAAGAAAAGACATAATGAGCATACAATTGAAACAATTTTTGTCAATGTTGTCAGCCTCACAGTATATGTCATTAAGTCCCTTCAGACAAAAGGCAGAACCTTTAGTAAAGGTTGTAAGATGTAGAGAAATAAAAGACTCTGCAGTGCGAAAAAGCTGAAGAGCGCTTACTGACCAGTATTGGTCAGAGTGTACAAATTCATCAATGAAGATAATATATAGGGGGTGAGTGGAAAGAAGGAAATTATGAAAGAAGAGGAGTTCTTTTAAGCTAATTGGCAAACTACCAAAAAGTAAGAGAAAAGAGTTCTGATTGTGGAAACTTAAAAACACAGAGAGTAAGATTCTGAAGCCTGAAGAGCTGAGATTTTGAAGTTGCTGTGGAGTAAGAGAAAGAAAGCAGCATGGATGACGATTTCCTCACTGGTGAAAGGCAAAGGAGTTATTACCAAGATAGTTGCAGAACAGCAAAATTTGGGGTTTTTTCAAGACAGAAAAGACTGTCTGATAATGCAGTTGTTATATGTGAACTAGCTGGTGTCTGCTTTGGAAAGGAAGATGGGTAAAATTAAAAGATTCCCCCTTATTCTTAAGTTTGTGTTGTTTATTGCACTATAGAACAATATCAATGCATTATACTTAGAAGCTTTTATACATGTGGTTTGGTCATCAGAGACTGCCTTGCTTGAATTTCAGTAATAGATGCTAGTGAATTTTATAGTATTTTCTTTTAAACAAATGCTTCTTCTCCCCCTTCAGTCTAGAAAGTGAGATAGTTTGAAAACTGTTTCCTCTCGCCCTGTCAGGTTATCTATATGGTAACTAAATATGTTAAATATGTTACATGTTTCTTGTATATTCTAGTGTTATAAACCATATTAAATATTGCATCTGAATTCATTTCTAGCTGTTGAGAAACCAGAGATTCTCGGCCTCCTTTCATCATGCAGTGGAAACGGTTGTTAATATGCTAATGCCACATATCACTCAGAAGTACAGAGACAATCCAGAGGCTTCAAAAAATGCAAACCATAGCCTTGCTGCCTTTATAAAAGTAGGTACACAAGACATTTGGACTCTGTGGTTATTCTTTCAATAATACTGTTTCTGCATGGATTTTAGAGAATCTTAAAACCAACTCATATAAAGCTGAATATGCATGATGCCTTTTAAATATAATTTTATGTCCACGTTAAAATGCATTGAAGTATAATTTGCATCTTCTGTAATCAAGATGACATCCATTCAGAAATTCGGTATTTTAAGAAATTAATTTATATTTTATTCAAAATGTATTTAAATTTTTTTTTCCCTTTAAGAATATCATCTGGATTGCCTTCAAATCCTGGAAAAGTTTTCAGTAGTGCTTTATTTGCATGCGTTTTATGTAGACAGACTTTCAGTGTCTTTCATTTTTCAACCAATAATATCTACAAGGGAGAAAAAAGGATGGAAACTAAAATAGTAGATAAAACTTCAAGTGGAATGGTCATTGTCATTTCTGGCAAGATAGGGTTCTTTTCAAACTGCTTTTTATTTGTTATTTGTTTAAGTTCAGCACTTTTAAGGGAAAATTTGGTATTCATATATGTACACATATATTTAGTTTGCTTGTTTTATTGATTTTTATATTCAAACTGAAATGTCAATAGTGTGTTTGAAAAAAACTTATTAAATACAGAAATATAATTATTGAATGTGGAGACAGTAGTAAATCAATTCTATCTTGGTTTTACTTTTTCTTCCCAGAGGTGTTTCACTTTTATGGATAGAGGCTTTGTTTTCAAGCAAATCAATAACTACATCAGCTGCTTTGCCCCAGGAGATCCGAAGGTACTCAGTGTTTTTAAACAAGCTATTTTTAAGAGTTGTCTCTTCTTGATGTACGGGGATAGAGTCCTGCATTAAGTCTTCAAACATTTTCTCTGTTACATTAGAAGTCCCTGCTCTGTGCCTTAGAGCATTTTTTTTCCATCAAACCACTTTTTCGTATTTTGATTCCCATCTTCAAGTGCAATACCACCCTAGAACATGTGAATCACAAAAGTGGTGGGGTGTGGGGGTGCACCACTAAGCAGAAATTTCAAGCATGAGTGCGAGAAGTCTCAAGTTAGAAGAGGTGATATTCAATATCTTAAGCTACACTTACTGGAGTGGTGATAGCATATGTCAGATGCGCAAAGCATTTCTGCTGCGTGTCCAAACTTTTCTTACATCAGTATGTAATAGGGTAGTAAACTTTGGACAATGGGAATAGTAAATAGAACCAGCTGTTAAGTACAAGTTACTCTGGATTTATTTTGTGCTGACGTGTGGAACTTTGACAGGAACTTCATGGAACTATCCGTCGTAGTGCAAGACTGACGTGAATCAGACATCCTTTTGTGTTAGAAAGTTGGTTTTAATATGTTATTCAGATCCCTATATCGGTTGTTTAATTTATACTTTATTTTTGCAGACTCTTTTTGAATTCAAATTTGAATTTCTTCGTGTAGTCTGTAATCATGAGCACTACATACCTTTGAATCTACCAATGCCATTTGGAAAAGGCAGAGTTCAGAGATACCAAGGTAAATTCTTCCAAAGTAGTGTATGGCATATTTCTTATATGTCAAATTTTTATTATTAGATGTGTACACCATGTAACTTCAAGTCTGTGAGATGGTGGAAAGCTTGGAATTTTTAAGTAGAAGTTTAAAATTTTAATCCTTTCATTGAAAGTTAAAGCAAGTGTTTGGTTAGCAGAGTAGTCTTTCCAAAGAAAGACATGGTAAACTACATCCTTTACTCTGCCTCCTTTTCCTGCTATGTTTACTAAGTTTGCTTTTTTTTTTTTGTGAGTTAGCTTTTAATTCACCAGCTGTGGAAGCCTGCAACACTCCTGTAGGGAGGTGTGCGGTGTGAGACTTGGGATACTTTTTACTTCTTTTTTGTGTATCCATTCAGGTTTAAAGGGACTTGAGTAGGTCTGTAGCCCAATTTCCTGCTTTGATCATGTCAGGCCTTCCTTTCTCTAGACGAAACAAGCTCAGTTCCTCTTTCTTCTGACAGGACATGTGCTCCAGCCTTTTAAGTACCTTGGTGGTCCTTCACTGAATTCACTCCAGAACTGTCAGGTACTAGGAGGCTCAAACACTACACACAGTGTTACAGATACGTCTAAGCAATGCCAAGTAAAGGGGAATAAACACTTGCCTTGATATCCTGGCTATGACCCTGCTGATAGAGCCCGGTATGCTGATAGCATTCACTGCTGCCAGGGTGCCTTGATAACTCCTTGTTATCCTTGTTGGAGCTACAGTCCATCTTGACCACTAGGTGTTTTTAGTCAGAGCTGATCCCAAGCTAGTCCTTGCACAGCTGGTGCCATTTCAGGAAGTTTGTCCATCCCAGGTGCAGAATTTTGCATGTGTCCTTGTGGAATTTAATTGCCATTTCTGTAGAATCTAGATTCTTCTGAAATGCAGCTCTGCCCTTTGAGCATATGGACTGTACCCATCCACGAGCTTCATGAGGGTGTACTCCATCTCCTCTTTCAGGTCACTGATGAAGTAGAATTACGTAGGATAGTCCTTGGGAAACTCCTCTTTCAGCTGTCTCCAAGTAGGGTACAAACCACTAACCTCCAACCTTTGAGCCCGGTGATAGATGTAGTTATTTTTCACATTTGGGTGTCTCTTCACCTAGACTGAAATTTCCCAGTTTGGTTGCAATGACCATGTCGACACTGGCTATTCTCCCCTTAAAACAGACAGGTTTACCAGTCTTAAAACATGATTTACCCTGGGTAAATCATGGCCATTCCCAGTCACACTCTTCTCCTTCACTTGCTGAAAATGACTTCACCATGGCTCAACAAAGGTGATAGCGAATGATCTTCCAATTGTATCAGTTAACTCTCTCAGCATCTCATCTGATGGCGTGGATTTGCATGACTGGAGGTCTCTCAGGAGTTCCCTGACCTGATCCTTATGCACTGGTGATAATTCTCTTTCTTGAAGACAATCTCTGGACCGTAAAGGCCTGGGAATCATGGCAGCGAAGGATAAAGTAACAAAGTTATGGAGTACTTCAGCCTTACCCAAGCCCACTGTCTCTAAATCACAGTCCCCATTTAGTAAATATCCCATGTTTTCCTTATTCAGGGGTTTAATGCTGATGTAGTGGTAAAAGCTCTTCTTGTTGCTATTGATGTCCATTACCAGTTTCAGCTGTAGCTGAGCTTTGGCTTTCCTGGCACTCTCCCTGAATACTTGATCAATGCTTCTATGTTCCTCTTTTGTAGCTTGTTGCTTCCACTTTGTGGGTCTTTTTTTTTTTTTTTGTGTGTATGTGTAGGAGCTCAGTCATGAAAGTCCTGTGTAGCCCAGCTGAGTTCCTGGTACATCCAGCCTTGTGCCAAAACAAGTCATATGTTAGCTATTGCATTTGTGGCTGTGAAGACACATTAATTTCTTCCAGGCACTGAACTACAACAGAAATCACTAAACAGAGGCAAGGAAGGTGCTTTTACAAGTAACAAGTAAACCTACCTAACATATTTTTGTAGAATAGGTTATTTTTG
This sequence comes from Eulacestoma nigropectus, assembly GCA_013397775.1. NCBI lineage: Eukaryota > Metazoa > Chordata > Aves > Passeriformes > Eulacestoma > Eulacestoma nigropectus. The sequence goes on along the minus strand of VZTE01005077.1, from coordinate 3,278,286 downwards.
TCCTGAAATATTTATTCAGTAGACTCTGCTATGTTAGTAAAGTTGAGTATAACTAATTAACACTTTCATTACGGTTGAACAAGATATAGCAAGCTTTGAGACCACGAGCTGAACAGCTGCTTAGAACTTCTTTCTGTCTTTGGCTTTTTCAGCCTTTGGGAGTGTCTTGGATAATAACACTGCATAAATATTTTCATAGAAAAGAGACTATGAGCTGTTGGCTTAGGGAACCTAAAAAAATAGCAAAACCAGAGAAGACAGTGTTTCTGATTGCACAATAAAGAACAGTGTAAAATGCTGCTCCCTGGGAACTAGGAGTTCAGCCGAGAAAGAAGTCCTTTATCAGAAGTGTTTCTGGCTCTGTTTAGCTGTGTTGAGCAGAAGATATCTCAGGTAATGTGGTTGGCTCTTAAGTGAATTACAAGAAAGCCTGTAGAATGTCTCTATAATGTCTGTGCTGTCTCAGATATGCTTCTTTCTGACTTAAGGAATTCCCTTACTGAGACTTCTTTGGAAAATGAAACTGCTTTGAGATTAGTTTCTGGTTTTTGATTACTGTATTGAGCAATGGCAGTGAACATGAGAAACTCTTGGACACCTCCTCAGCTGACATTGTAAACATATATACGTTCTAATAAATGAGCCCTTCAAGCTGAAGTTTCTCTTAGGATGTCATAAATTCAATACATAAATGAGATGGATTCTTTTATTACACGAAAAGTACTTTGAAGAGGGAGCACTTTGACTTTGCTGTGTCTGATGTGCTGGGTTTTACTTCAGCCTTAAGCTGACTGATAAATTAATTAAATAAAACCATTCCTTGTGTGGAACTTGTATTTTACTTCCAGACCTTCACCTGGACTATTCATTAACTGATGAATTCTGTAAAAATCACTTCTTGGTTGGACTGCTTCTAAGGGAGGTGGGCAATGCCTTACAAGAGTTCAGAGACGTGCGGCAGATCGCCATTAGTGTGCTCAAGAATTTGATGATAAAGCATTCTTTTGATGATAGATATGCTACCAGGGTAAGTGTATTGCTATGCTAGAAATCCAAAATAATAGAGATTAGGTGTGCACACATACAGGAATTCTTTTCTTTCACGGAAGAAACCCTTGTTAATTTGCAGCAAAACTATTTCTGCTCAGACTGTGGTGAAAATGGTATCAAAATCAATCTGCAAATTCCATCTTTTTGCTAAATGGAATGACAAAGCACCTTTTAATATCATATATGTGGGTTGGTGTTTTAGCGCAGTGTAATCTAACTGCTGGGCTTCAAGTAATCAGATGTTTACAAGTGTGTTTTAAACTCTTCATTTCATTAAATATTAGTTCTTAATATTTGGCAGCTGTCCTTCCATCATCTATTATTTGTGAAATGAGTATAAGAAAACTACAAGTCATGGTGATAAATTTTGAGTGATTTTTAATTTTGTGGCTTTTTTTAACATTGGTGGTGCTGTGGAGAAGCAAAAAAAATTGTAATGAAAGGTATCATTAATTTATTAAGCTAACATAATAGTAATTTACTTGGTTAGTCTTAGCTGAAATCACATTAATTTTGGAGTTTTTCTGCATTATATTGAGACAGTAAATAAAATTTACCAAGCTTCGGTAAATTAGAATGAAATACAGTGATCACTGCTTTTGCCATCTATGAACTTGTGCATGTGGGCTCTGGCTTGGCAAATATTTATTAAGTGCTTTTTTTTTTGTAATTTAGGAGTGCATAGATTAAAACTAATTGGTGATTAAAAATTAAAACTGTAATTTTAAAATGCACTGTTAAACTCTATTTAGGGCCATCAAGCAAGAATAGCCACTATGTATTTGCCACTCTTTGGTCTGCTCATAGAAAATGTTCAGCGGATCAATGTGAAAGATGTGTCTCCATTTCCTGTTAACCCTTCCAGCAATGTGAGTGACAATTTCTGTTCGGTATTCTGAATTGTTTTTATCGTAATTTTTTGGTAACACGTATATGAAACACTGCGTGCTCCTGGCAAAGAAAGAGCTTTATAAGCTTCAGAATTCTTCAAGTCAGTCCAACATTGAAACAAATGGACCATGAAAAGATTGTTAATTTTCTAGAAATTAGAGAAGAATTTAACCCTATAGGAGAGTGATTTTGAAAGAGCTATAGTGCAAGAGGGCTACAGGAGAATTAATTAATATCTAATAGGTGAAGGGTATATATTGCTATGGTTGCACACAATTATTGAATCTAAGATTTAATTATTCATGAATTTTACTTTTGTCTGTATCTTCTTCTGTTCCATTTGATATTAAGGAAAAAAATCTCCCAGGTGCTTCCAACAAGAGAAATACTTGGGTGTTTGAAAGAAAAGTCTTTTTGAAATATCTGTTTTTTAGTGTTTGAAATTCTTCAATGTTTCCTGAGGTGTCTTAAGTTTTAGGGTATCCCAAGCCTGTGCAAATATGTGAACATCTCATTTCATTCTTTTAAGCATATTTAATAGAAATTAAAATTTAAGGAAAAAATACATAAATATTTCTCTAGAAGATGTGTCATATGCACGAAGTCCATAATGTAGGAAAATAATCAAATTTTCCTCTCTTTTCCAAACAGAGCACAAAGGATGATGCGCAGATTTTGCCGACCGCAAGTCAGTTAGTAACACCACAAAAATCAGGAAATGCACTGGATAACAATCTTCCTAAAGATCTATTTGGTGTTATCTCTGGCATTGGTAAGCACTTAAAAAAAGTAAAATAAAATAATTAAAGAGGAACTGGTTTATTTTTTCATTAGTAGCCAGAAATGAATGCTGTGTGTCCAACTATGGTTGCTTTCTGCATGTACATGGAATGTTACTGCTCCTTTCATCAACAGAACCTAATGGAGTCAAGTGCTCAGCATGGGTCAGATTCCAGTCTGTACATGCAATCTGTCTTTTAGGATCTTTTGGGGTTTGCTTTTCTATATGAAACTAAGGCTATTTGCTGGAGCAGGGCTGCTTTTTTCCCTGTCGAAGGTAATAGTAAAGATATAAAAAATGGGAAAGGGTTTTTTTTTAAAATAGGCATGGTTCTTCATGGAAGTGTGTATGTATTGCTACATATGTTTTTAATGCATGTATCTACATAGTTGTACATAAGTCTGTGTGTATGTACTTACATATATAGTGTGCTGAAATTTGAGAATAAGTATGTCTTCGTTAAAAGTAACTAAATTGAATTATTTGCCTTCTTAAAAAATATATGGTGGTTTTAAAGGTCTTACTAAACTATGGCGTGACTTTTACATATTGTTTGAGATTTTTATGTTGTTTGGGTTTGTGTTTTTTTTTTTTTTTTAGCTTCCCCATACACCACATCAACTCCAAATATTAATAGCGTGAGGAGTGCTGACTCAAGAGGGTCTCTTATAAGTACAGACTCAGGAAACAGTTTCCCAGAAAGACACAGTGACAAGAGCAATTCTCTTGACAAGGTAAAAAAAAAAAACAAACCAAGATAAACCCCAAAAATGTGTTCCTAAAACTTCATCCTAAGTCTCATAGGAGTTAACTTGTCTGATTTCCGTTGTGAATGGGCTTTCTAGAATAACTTTAAAGCAGTATTTTATATAAGTCTTTCTTTTACAAAGTAATTATCCTGTGAACTCCTTTTGCATTGCATTAATTGAACTGTTTCACAGAAAATGTGAACAGATTTTCAGTGTAGAGATATAAGCAAGCAATTGTTGTTTCCTTTGCTAGAGAAAGGCACTTGATGAAGTGTATCAAATTTTGCTTGAGAGGACTGAATTCTAGTTAGAACAGCTTTGATTTTGTGGAGACCATCACTCTATCCCTTTCTATGCACAATATACTTAGCATTTTTTAAATGTTGAAAAAAATAGTTGTTGTGCTTTCTATGGGTGATTTCTTTTATATTAGTTTGACTTTTCTAAACCGTTTCACTTTAAAGCCGTTACAGATTAGGAGCTCTGGCTGCAGTAGCTATGAGGTATTCAGTCCTGTCTTTCTAGAGTTTGTGTCGATACTGATCACATTTCATTTTCTTAGCTCTTGTTGTGCAAGTCACAACATGTTAACTTTTTCCCCTTGACTCTGACATGCCTTCGTGTGGCAGAGAGAGAAGCTTCTCAGAAGGCACTCTTCTCATGCTTTGCGCCCAAATGGAGAAGAAGAAGAAAATTCTCACCCTCCAAAGAAAAACCGTGTTACTATGGATTTTTCACTTCTGACAATCCCAGCTTTGCCAGAGAAAATTTTGCATACTACTTTCTCTCTTCAGTTACAAGAAGTATCTGGTTTTTGTGCTTGGTATAGTTAAGCTTCTGAGTGAAGTGTGTGGTCAGTAGTTTTGCCGCTTCTTTGCAACAGTTGAATCTCAAACCCAATATATGCAATTTAACCATGTAAAATGTTAAAATGTCAAACCTGGAGTACATGCACGTGATCTAGTTTAAGTATAAAAAATCCAATCAGTTTAAATATCTGCAGAATTTGAGTCTTGGGGTCTTTAACAGAACTAAAAGATCTTCTTTGTTATTGACCAAGGTAATAAAGAAATATCTTGGTATATACACTGTTGCTAAATGGCAATGCTCTCATCTATTACTTAGTTGTCATGTTGTTAATTACTAATGTGTAGTGTTTTCACTGAGTAAAAGGGTTTTCAAAGGAGTCAACATCTTTTGAAAATTCTACTCTGGTCTGCCAATGTAGGTAACACAGGATTTATGTTTTGCATGCTGTTAATATTTTCCCCAAATAATACTTAATCCTGGCTTCTTATTTGTTGCTTTCTGAACTTTCTTTTTAGTAGATAAGTTGTTTAGTGCATGTTATCTCCCAAGTTTTTGCTCATTGCTTGATATCATTAGTGAAGAGCCATGTTTTTGTTCTATTTTTCTTTCAGAATAATCTGTAGCATTATGCTTATGGAATCAGAATAGACTGGAAGATATCAGTTTCTATTTCAATATGTGTATTCTTTATAGGTTATTAATATAACTTTAAACTAGGCTTCTGAGTAGCTATAGTCCAGGTTTTATCCATGTACATGTTCAACAGTCGTAGTGGGAATATTATTCTGTGCTCTGGGCAGTTTCTGAAAGTCTAGGAAACTCAAATTCTGTTTCTACTCTGTCACCCATTAATTGCCTGCTCTGTTACAGTATCCAAAAAGCTGTATAGTAGCACCTCTTTGTTCACCAGAGATATTTCAAAGATAAACAGTTTTTGAGCTCTTTAGAATCTGCAATAATCAGGTTTATAAAGGTGTCCACCTCCTCCTAAATTACAGTGACTTCTGGCTGGTATTCCTCATAGTTTCACATCCAGTTTCAATGTGCATCCGTTCAATGACTAGTATGTGAGTTACACATTTACTAGTATCAGATTTACACAGATTGTTTTAGGACAGCAGTTCTTTAATGCAACATAATGCATTGAAGGGCTCGGCAACCAATGGTTGTGATTGCTGTGAAATATTTCTTCATGGTTAGTATGTCTCCTGCTTTCAGTTAGGAGTATTCCAGGAAGAGTTGTTGTACCCTTGAGGTACTGTCACTTTTTGCTTTATTTGTGAAACTGAGTGCTTTTCTCCCTTGAATCTACCTTTGTATTTGTGAATTTTTTTTACAGTAAGAGATGTACAGATCAATTATACCAGACTTTTGACTTTACAGAAAACTTAGTAAAAGTCTGGTTCATTTTCCATTTGCATAAGTGGCATATTGGATGTGAGAATTAGGCACTGTAAAGGGCATAATTTATACTTTAAACAAACATTTATACATTATATCTATAAATGCTTCAGACTGATACTTTTGTAACACTTGACTGTGTAGAAATGAGTCTTTTACAAGTAAGGCTTTGCCAAGTTCAATTTATATATTTTTACAATTTTTATTTTTCCAGTTTGTTTGGTGGTACACATTTGGAAGACAAATTATAGAGGTTTTTTATTTTTGGACAGACAATAGTATTATGGATTGCTGATAAACTTCCCACAAGCGTAGGAATTATATTAAAAAATGAAATAGGAAGAGGGTTTTGCTTTTGTTTGGGCTTGTTTGTTTGTATGTTGGGGGAAAAGGGGAGGGCAAGAGCAAGTTACTTAGTAGTAGTTAATCTTCCAGAATGCATATTATTGCCCTTCATGTATGTTTTTCTTGAGGTTTTTACATCTTTAAATGGAACAAATTTTGTAGAGGCAGGCCTGTCTGCAGTTCAGTATAAAGTCTCTTGAAAAGCAAAGGACTTCGATCCAAAGGTGATACTCTATGTATCACCTAACAGTAGCATTTGCTTTTCAAGTATTCAATCTAAGCAGAAGGGACAGGCTTGATTTCTACAATGTGGGCATCTAGGTACAATTAACTTGTTTAATAATCACTCTTAGATGACTTTTCCTCTTACTCCTCCTTCTGGGGGGACAAAAATTATACCTAGAAGGAATTAAAAACAAAGAGGGTTAATTTGGTTAATTTTTACTTCGTGTGTGTAATGTGTGTTTTAGTGACCTGTCTCTACACGAAACATTTTTGTCTCCATTCTGAGATCCTTTTTCTGTTGCAGGAATTATTAAAGCAATTGAAAACAATTTAGTTTATTGTCAGTTTAAGAACTCTTCAGCCAAAATACATCTGTTTGCTTTTCAGAACCAACAGAGCAGCACTTTAGGAAGTTCTGTTGTTCGATATGACAAACTTGACCAAGCAGAGATCAAAAGTCTGCTCATGTGTTTCCTTCATATTTTAAGAAGTATGTCAGATGGTAGGTAATTCCTCCTGCTTTTTGTAAATTCAAAGTAATGTGCTGGATTTTTGCCTGTTATTTCAGTAACTTTTCAAGATCAGCAGAATATTTTAGGTGTAGGTACCATGCTGTGCTGTGTTTCACAAATATGTGTGATTGCTCAAATTAAAATCTGACTGAAACCTTGTAAACATGAAGTATTCATTATTTATTCAAAGTGTGAGGTCAACTAAAGGACTTTTTAAGAAAGGAAGTATTTGTGTGCGATTGTACAGTTTGGCTTGGAAAACAGGTGAAGAATAATTCATTGTTCTTTAGAAGTGTCTTGGGCTAGTTCATTCTTCCATTCTGCAGAACTTGCTGTATGACAAGGAACTAAATGATTTGATCGCTGTGTATATTTCCATTTCTGGAATATGGGAATATTAGTGCTTCTTCATTCTCTTGGGATGTTTGTGAGATGATCCACTGAATTTTTGCAAGAGTCATGTTTTCCTGCAGAAGGTTACAGAGGTATAGAAATACTGCATGAATGGCACATCTTACTTGTTTATTAGGATCATACATCTTGGAATCATCCCTCTCTGTGATTAATATTTTAAAAAGAGTCCAAGTCTCTTTAGGTAGAAACATTGACTTTCTCAGTTTGCAGTGTCAAAATAGTTGATTTATTCTCTGTGCCTATTTAGTTGTTAATTTTTAAAATTCAAGTTTATATAGTACATGAACTCTCATTTCTTACACCACTTAATCAACGATGAGTATTGAAAGGTTAGTAAGTATTCAATATCCAATCAGTCCATTACATTTTTATGTAATTGCATTGATTTTATTGTATATGGTTGTATTACAAGCAATAATAAAACCCAAAAATATCCTTTTTGCTATTTTACACTTTGAAATATGTAAAAAGTCATCGTAATTTCATGGGTATTCAAGTTTAAGTTTACATAACTACAGTGGGGATTTTTTTGATCTCAATTCTGGAACACAAGTGTCAAATAAACTTTGTCACACATCTTCGTAATATCTTTGACTTCACTACCTAATTTTGAACATTTTTACCAGGAGACCAGGGGAAAGAGACCAGGTCTTGGCTACTTAACTACAAGCTTTATAGAACATACATAGCCATACTTGGAAATTGTGCACATAAAGAAAAAGTGGAACCTGTGCTGAAAAACTATCCATAGTAAAATACTGTAATTTAGAAAAAGAAAAAAACAAAGTATTTTAATTTAAAAAAGAAAAAAGTTGGGACCAATCTGTAAGGAAGCAGGTTATAGGACTAACAGTCTGAAATATTGTGAAGTCTTATATTGTTATAGGGCTGTAGGCATTACAGTCTACACAATTATTACTATCTAAATTATGAAACTGGATGGAAATATTATGGATTAATTAGTTAACATCATATTGCAGAAACTCATTTGGAGAATTGATATGTGCATTTTTATAATCAGCTTTAAGGAAAACTTCAAATAGTAATTGTTATCTGTACCCCGCAAGCCATTTCTAGATTCTCTGAATCCTCATTATCTGAAAACTAAGAACTGATGTTAACTCTTCTAGTTAACATTTTTGTGTGTTTGCTGCCTTTAATTTGTATTTTAATATTTTTCATTTTCCTAGACGCGTTGTTTACATATTGGAACAAGGCTACAAAATCTGAACTCATGGACTTTTTCACAATTACAGAGTAAGTTTTTGTTGTGCTTGTCATGCAACTATGTTTTGCTGTTCTTTTAACAACGTGAGTGTGGATATAAGCATGTGTAAATGTTTTTATTTATTTATTTTAAAAAATAATACTGTCCTGCTCTGTTCAGAAGTCCTTAACTCGATGTCCACAATTGCATGTCTATCCAATTCCATGATAGTCTTTGGAATTAGGCTATACAGAAGGGATCTCAGGAAGTTCTTGAACAAGTAGTGCTCAGAGCATTGCAGTGCTCATAGAAGAGGAACCAACTGTCTTGATACCTTTCTGCATTAAATTGCATCTTGTAACATCAGCTGTTAAATAGCAAATACGTGGTTGCATAGCAAAATTGATTGAATTGCATGACTTCAGAACCACGCTCCTAGTATTACTCATGTGTCTCCTGCTGTTCTCTAAGGGAAGAGATACAGAATGGGTCCGCTATTTGTTGTCATCAGCTTACACTCCATCTGAAAAACTTAGAAGCTAAAAGACAGGAAGATATCAGAAAGGGGAATTGAGGTTATTTTGCGCTCAAAATGACAAGTTTGGGGAAGGCAAACACCGTTCTGGCTTTGCAGTTTGGAGACAACTAAGCTACTTAAGGTCTCAGTAAAAAATGGAGCTGAGTTGAAGAGATGATAAGGCAGTCTTTTCCCTCATTCTCAACTGGCATGGGGAAGAGAGAGCCTGAAAACTGGCTTTCATTTTGGCTTTACACTTTAAAGAAGAACTTTTAGAACATCTTACTGGAGGAACAAGGGATGTTGCATTGTGTTCTGTATTATTGGAAAGAATAATTACTGTATGAAGAGAGTAAAATAAAATTGGTATTACAGCCTCTACTCATACCACTTCTCTTGATTTGAAAGTATGACTTCTAGTTAATTAGTCATTAGTGTTGTGCACTTACCAGTAGTATAGATTACTTTTAATGAAAAATGTTTGTTGTTAATTTGTCTTTGTCATCATCTTTTTATAAAAGCATATTCCCTTTTGGGAATAGTTCTTTCAGAAACCCTGTTGTTATCTTGGAATCTGGAAACCTTATAAAAAACCCAACAAGACAAAAAAAGCCAGTCTGTAACCAAGTGAGTTTAGGCCAGGGTTGGGGGGGAAGCAAAATGTTTTGCCCTTATTTTGAGCACTTAGACACAATTTTAAAAATTTGTGTAAATAGGCAATGTGTGGTTATCTCTTTGCTTCCCTCCTTCATGTTGCTTGCCCCGGCTTGTTGTCCATTTATGAATACCTGTGACTGTGGGCCTCATGTCCCATAATGAAATCTTGTCTGTAAGAGTTGAGGCTAAATATTTCTTCTCTAAGTATTAAAAAGTCTGTACAAGATGGAGCACTTGAACCTGATGTTTACGGTTTTCTAAGGTGTTTTGTTTTTTCACCATTTAGCCCGTCTGCCTTGTCACTGTTAGACTCACAGTGGCAGTTTGGATTCAGAGCTTTGGGATAGGTGTGCTCTGGAGGCACCTTAGGGGCCTTTTGCTGTCAATCCCAATTTGCCAAGAAACACCAACCATCTGTGACTGATTTCAGAAGAGCCATCTTTACCTTTTCTGGGCTTGGGGTCTGGAAGGGAATTTTAAGGGTGGGCGAAATAAAGAAGTTTTATGATATAAGCGTTTAAAGTTAACAATAATAGTTGAATAATTCCAATGTGCGTAAGTCTAGAAAAAATTGTTTAAAGTGTGGCTTTTCCGGCTTGTGTTCTCTGCAGAGTATGCTTACATCAGTTCCAGTACATGGGAAAACGATACATAGCCAGGTACTGTGTGGAATTTAAATTTCACTGTCTTCTTCGCTAATAATTACCCTGTGTATGATATGCCTTGAACCTCTGTAACAAATAAATTGCACGAGTAGAAGAGTTATTGTGAAATGTTGCATAAGATTTTGAAGTAAGTAACTGGTTACTATATTAACAAATCTGTATCCTGTCTGAAGGTCTGGTATTTGTTTAAGAATGGTGTGTGAGCTGTTTTTTAATGATGACTTTAAAATCCCCCTCTTAAATGCTATTTTTTACAGCATTTTTTCCTTGAAATAATGTCTTTGGGAAAGAAATTTAGTGATTTGTTTTGTTTATTTAGTTGGCTGTAAAACCATGTAAAGTGAAATATTTTAGAAATTTTATATATATAACCTTTTTACTTGAAGGTGAGTAATGAACATTCCAGTGCTGCTGTTTTTAAATTTGAAGTCCGAAGAGAACCTGTGGGAGTCAGAAACTTGTATTAAATTATTTTAATATATTTGCAATTTTTTTAATGCAAAGTAATTTTTAATAGAGTAAAAGCAACTTCTTTAGGCCTTACTCTGTGGCTGACATGGGAATACTGTTATAATGTAACTGTTGTGATTAAAATACTGGCCCTCTTGAACTCAGTGAGCAAGTTGTTGCTGACTTTGGATGGTAATGCATTCTCACTATAATGTTGGCTTTTTTGGTTTTAATTTAGATAATGTGAATATTTTTCTACAAACTTGACTATCTCCTTGGAGATTTTTTCTGAGAAAAAAAAAAGTTCACATAACCTAAAAAAACTCAAAAATAAATCTGGCTTTCTTAAAGTTTTGGTTGTAATCTTTGTGTTCAAATGTATGTCAAACTCTGGATTTACAGGAGTCTGTAATTTTCAGGCTTTTTGTAAAAATTCTTCCAAGTACTTTGTTTGACTAGTTTGTAGAGGACACTACCACGCTTCCTTTTTGTTTACTGATCACCTGGTCCATGCGCTGCATGTTAATGTTGAAAATGTTGAGCTGTTGAAATCATCTGGTGTTGTGAATTTTCCCAGTAAATGTAACTTTCATGTCTTTCACATTGTCACTACACTGAAGGTTATCATAGTCAATGCACGTACTCTTGAAATACACAAGTGACAGAGAATGAGAGGAACAGGGAATTCTGTAATTCAAGCACTGGTTTTCATTTTCCATCAGCTCTGGTGGTGGTACACAATAGGAAGTTAGCCTGTACTGATTGCTAACACACATCACTTTTCTGTTTTCTTCATTTGATTGCTGCAAATTTAACAAAGTCTATGGCTCTTCTCCCTTCCTGCTTGGGTAAGAAGTATATGATACTATCTCAGTTAATTCCTGCTCTCCTGTTGCATGTTTGCTTTCTAATTTTACCGCTGTGTGTCCTAACTTTTTTTGCTAAAATTTTTGCAATCAAAATAGAGGATTCAGTTTTGGGTTCTGAATGTTTTCAGAATATTTATGTTTTCAAATATTTATTTTTTCAAAAGCTCTGAAGTAAATTTAGCACTTCAAGAGTGGCTGCTTGTGTGCTTTTGCTTTCATGCTTTGAGGTTTTAAGAAAGAGTTTGCTGTGGTGCTTTTTTTTTAAGCTACCTATTTTTGTTTTATAAAGAAAACAGTGAATAGGTTGCATTATAATTCTTTCTATAAAACTTCTTGTGCTTAACTAACAGCACTTCCTGTCTTGCTGCAGTTTGACATGTCTAACTTTTGCTTCTATCCCATTTCACCCATCTTGCAGGAACCAGGAGGGGTTAGGATCCATAGTTCATGATCGAAAATCTCAGACATTGCCTGTTTCCCGTAACAGAACAGGAATGATGCATGCCAGATTGCAGCAGCTGAGCAGCCTGGATAACTCTCTCACTTTTAACCACAGTAAGTCTCATGACATGATAACATCTGTCATCCTCAACCAGTACCACAACACCAGAGGCAGGTCCCAGAGCCACACCAGTGCATCCCAATGACTTTTACTGTTCTAGGTCAAACGAATAGCTGGAAGCAGCCGATGGTCTGTTCTCTGCTTTGTGATAGAACAATCAATGCTGGCTGATGCCATAACATGGAGCATGGTTAACTACAGTGTATCTTAAAACTATTTTAATTATTTTTTAGTTATATACACCTCAAACTTGTGCTGCACATAGTTACAAAATTTACTTTTTTTTGTTCTTATTTGCTTTATTAAGCTTCAGGTTTTTTCTCCTACTTGGTCTTATAAATTACTAGTCTGAAAGTAAATATATGCACTCTGACCATGTCTCCATGTTTTGACATCCCCTAAGGAGAAATAAGTTTCTTAGAATTTCTACAAAGATTATGAGCCCATGACTTAGTTTGTCTGGAAGTGAAAAAGCGTTCAATAATGAAGTGATTTTTCTGTTTTCAGTGTGAGAAAGATATCAAGTATTCTTGGAATTTCTGTAGACAATGGTAAGATTTAATCAGGTTGAAGTCAGCTTGTATAGACTGCTGTATTGAAAACTAAATCTGCTTGTGGCCTATCTTTTTAAACATTCTGCTTCTAAATTGCAATATACTGTATGTAAAGTATTCTAAATTACCATTTCTCAATTTTCAGCTTCAAAAAACAATGATACTGGTTGACTAATCCAGTAAAATGCAACACTGGTACTGAAAAGAGTTGTGTGCAGTAAAACAGTTACTTGAGTAACTGTATGTTCACTGTGTTCATTCTTTGATTTCCCAAAGCATATCTAACTGTCTCTTAAAATCTTTTAGCTCTTCTTCTGTAATATAAAGCAAAACTTAGCCTAAATGCACAAGGCTTATCACATTGTCTTGTGTAAAAGTGAAAAAAAAATCTATTCATAAATGCATTATCACATCTGTTTAAATGTAAGAAGTGCAGTTACTTGCTTTTAAAATGTCAGACAAGTATATCTGTGGAAATTCTTTTTTTTTTTCTTACAATCAGTCTGCTACTGCTGTATCATCATAATTTCTACATGGTTGTTAATACACAAAAGAAAGCCTTTACACTATGTGGCTCCACATTCAATACAGTATAATACTTTGTAAAAGACTGATTTAAAAAAAAAACCTCTGAGAAACAGATCACACGTCCGTGTGCAAAGAGATTTCATACTTTCAGAATTTGGCAATGTTTACTGATTTTTTAGGAAACAGTGAGCTGAAAGATTTTAAAAAATGCATGCTTATGTAAAAAGAAACTTTCTGTTCTTTTCCATCTGAAGGAAATTATGAAGTAAGGTGTCTCATTCAGATAACTTTGTCTAAACTGATAATAGGTGGTTTTTTTAATGGACATTTAATAAATATCAGGATATTACACATTGTATTGACCAAGGTTTTACAAATTGAAAATATGTTGCTGTAAAAACCACGTCAAATGTGGAATTGATTTTTGTATCTTTGGTCTTGTTAACTTCCACTTTTGTTTAGTTGTCAGTCTGCCTCTATCATGTATCCAAAGTAGCATTCAGAGCTTTAATAATCTTGTAGATATTCTGTGTGGGATACATAAAGGAAGGAAGTGTCTGGTGGAAATAGTGGCTTTACTTGTTTCTAAAATCCAGATTCCTTGGCAAGGTAATTGTCTAGTAGTGTAAATTATAAACTTATTTTCCCCCTTTCTAACCACCTAAGCAAGAAATAGGACTGAAATAATGGTGTAAGTGATACATTTCATCTCTGAGAAATTTCAGCTTAGTTTTGTGCTTAAAGCAAGAATGTATGAACCTAAAGAAACTGTTGATTACGGGTATACATACTGAGTTCAGACAGGGAAGCAAGAAGGTGCAGAAAGAAGTGGCCAGATGTCATTATAAAAGAGTATGGCATTTCTTCTGTTCTTTACTTGGTGTCAACAAGTTTGTCGTCCTTGTCATTGATTTAGTGATGCTAAGGTGACTGTAAATCTAACATATAAACATGAGCCGGACCAAATTTTTATAAAGCAACCCAGGCACATTTTTCAGTCTGGTGCTTAACGACCAGTGTTAGGGAACATAAGTGACACATTATAATCAGTGCTGAAGCAGGATATGTTTTTAAAATTATTAAAATACACTATGTAGCTAGAAGTGATAAAATGGTTTTATTAAATATGGAGTTACTGCATGGTATTGCTGCAAGAGCAGAATTCATTACTTGAGTGTTAAACTGCATTTAAGTATGGGGTTGTAATCCTTCAACTCTTATTAATTTGTATTTTTATCATGGTTGACTTGTGATTAACTTTGAGACCATTGTAACATCACTAAATTACCAAAATTACATATTTTCAGATGTAGCTTCATCCTATGGCAGCACTTACCAATATATATGTGTATATATGTATAACTGTGTACCTTTATATATATATATACGTGTGTATACGTGCACATATCTATTAAGTATCACATAGTTTTTAACAGCTGTCTAATGCTTCTGTTGTTGAAATTCTTACTTAATATATTTTATGATCCTGTGTGAATTATGTTAGAATAATTATATGACCATATTTGAAAATATTTAAATGCATATGAATTATTTTTCTGTATTGAATACTAACTTCTCTCAGGCTTTTTACCTGTTAATCTTTTCCTAGTTCAGCAAGTCTTTTGGAAATAAGAAACATTTAAATGAATGTATCCTGCACTTACACTTCATTTGGAATTTCTGCAGGCTATGGCCATTCAGATGCAGATGTCCTTCACCAGTCTTTACTTGAAGCAAATATTGCCACCGAAGTTTGCATTACAATTCTGGACACTCTGTCATTATTCACAATGGCTTTTAAGGTTTGTTCGTGACTTGGTGTTAACTTCTCCCATAAATATCTTTGAGAAGAAATAATTTTAAGACTATTTTTAAATTATATTTTGTAGTCTATTAATTTAGCGTTGTATTTTTTGTTTTTCTAGCGTTGTATTTTATTATTATCATGTAAAACTGGTATCTCACAGCAAAATGCTTTGGCTTCAGTTGCACATCATACATCAGCAGTAATCTGTGGGAAAAGCTCCTTCCTCAGCCTAACTTCTTAAAAATCGTTTTAGAAGCATTAGTGTCTACCTAATATTAGTGATAAAAGTGTCTTTTAAAGGCCATGTGAGGTGAAAGATCTGTGGCAAAACCATATTCGGACACTCTCGGACTTTCATATTGAACTTGGCTGCTTATTATAGTAATGCACTCCTTAATAGTAATTTGCATGTTCCTCTTCTGTAACTTTTTTCAATTTTTCCACTAATAAGAATTCTTTTAGTTATATCAGTTGCTGTAGCTCTCGTGTGGAATCTTTATATAGCACGTCCACTTACTGACCCCTCTTGTTTGTTTTTATGAGCTTTTCCAGACATAAAAATCAAAGCCATAAAAAGGAGAGATGATAACTCTAGCTTGTTTCTCCTCTAATTGGGGCAGTGTATCCAGATTCTTGCTTGAAGATTCAAATTTAGTGTCTGATCTTTAATCTAGTTAGGAAAACATGACCTGATTTACAATGAGATTCCTTTTTCCGGTACTTTAATTAATAGAGTTTAGAGCCAATTCTGTCCACAGACCTCATGACAGAATTGAAAATGAAGATACCTAGCTATAAAGATTTAAAGAGGAATGAACACTAATCTTTTAATTATCAACCCATCATGCTTGGAATGACAATCTTTCAAGGTTATCTGTGTGTTGTATATTGAGAAAGTAGGCAAGAGTATGCCAGAATAGTCTCAAAGATCCAAACAAAACAGGTCGGAGAATCAGGAGCTTCTATTCAGTAAACTGCACTAAAATACATAAATTCAGAGTCATGTGATGTTTTGGGTAGTAAGGGACTTTCAGAGATCATGTAGTTCAACCCTTCTTCATGGGCAGAGAACTTCCACTAGGCCAGGTTGCTCAAAGCCCCATCCAGCCTGGCCTTGAAAAACCTTCCAGTGAAGTGGGCATGCTCTACTTGTCAGGGCAGCCTGTCCCATTGCCTCAGCACCCTCACTGCAAAAAGAGTCCTCCTTATGTCCAGTCTGAACCTACCCTCTTCCACTCCTTTGGAGGCCTGTATATAGTAATGACAAGGAAGAGTGGAGTGCACCGAGGTGAGTTGCAGAAGGTGCAAGACCTTGTAGAATAATGTAGTAGGAGATACTGCTGTTAGAAAATTCCACTGTCTGAGCTGCTAAAGCCAGTGTAAGCAAAGTCTGTTAATAGTTTGAGTGGGCCTCTCAAAAAACTATTAATAGTAATGGCTTTAATTAGCAAATGATAAAAACAATTGTGTTCCCTAAGTCTATTCAGAAGACAACACTTCCTTTATAAGCAAAATTAATGAAGTGTTAAAATACCTAATTAGAATTCAGATGTACATGTGTTATTAAACATATTGGTAATGCTATAGAGATTATATTTTTTAAATGTCCTGCTTTTTGATGATCTGTATATGTTTTTAGAGTAGTATAAATGTATTGCTGTTCAAAACTCCTAAATTCTCACTATCATTTTAAAGAATCAGCTGCTGACTGATCACGGACATAATCCACTGATGAAGAAAGTATTTGATGTATACCTCTGCTTCCTGCAAAAGAATCAGTCTGAAACAGCATTGAAAAATGTATTCAGTGCTTTAAGGGCACTTATTTACAAGGTAAGAAGTTTAAAAAAATTCATCTTAAAGTACTTGTCCAGTTCTTTAGTTAACAATATACTATGTAAGAATTTAAGAACTAACATCCCAAAATAAAATTGGTCAATAAGGACTGATCTGATCTCAACAGTGTGGAATGCTTGTCCTTTGATTTGCTGTAAAAATTGTTTCTGTCATGAACTACTATAACTCTTGTTTTTTCCACAGTTTGAGGATATGAATATATTTGTGTTTTTCTTGACATGCTTATTTTATCAAGATCTTACTCTAGTTTTAATGAATAAATTCTTTGTTTTCTTCTTTTTCCTCAGTTTCCTTCTACTTTTTATGAAGGTAGAGCTGATATGTGTTCTGCACTGTGCTATGAAATTCTGAAGTACTGTAATTCCAAACTGAGTTCAATTCGTAATGAAGCTTCACAGTTACTGTACTTTTTAATGAGAAATAATTTTGACTACACAGGGAAGAAGTCTTTTGTTCGAACACATCTGCAAGTTAGTATATTTTCTTTATTTTTTGTTTTGGGTTTTTTTTTAAATATTGTAGATATGCAGTTGCATAGCAGTGTGCAAAGCCCTTTCAGATACATACTTAAAAGAAATTATTTGGGGTTCAAGCAAGGCTGGTACTAAGAGTAAGAAGATGGCAATAAAACTATATTCAGTACAAGGAAATACTTAGAAACAGTTGGATGACTCTGTGTTTTGTAGAAAATAAATTTTATTTGTCAGTACAAATGTTCTGTTTTGTAGATGTTGTTTGTTAAATGGTGTACCCTGTTGCATCTGAAGAAGGAAAAGAATGCAGCAACAAGCACACAGAAGCCTAAAATAAAACAAATAACTAGAAAATTGTGTGTCCTGACAAAGCTGGAAACAATAGTTTACCAGTTTAATGACCTCTGGCTAGTTCACCTAGCAGTCAGTCATGTGTTTTAAATTTACATAAGCCTGTTTTTTCTTGCTTATGTTTTTGTACAAATAATTGGAAAAAAAGCCCCAAACATTATTTCATTTTGGAGAATAATTTTTCAATTAAAAAGAACAAAACTTCCTTTGTAATTGCCTCATAGGTACATCTCAAGGGTATTTCATGAAATATGCACTAACAAGATATTTGTTTCTGTCAAGGTTATTATTTCGGTCAGCCAGTTAATTGCTGATGTGGTTGGAATTGGAGGAACTAGATTTCAGCAGTCTCTTTCCATCATCAATAATTGTGCCAATAACGACAGAATTATAAAGGTCTGTTTTAATTCTTATTTCCGTGCTGTAGAAGGATGCTTGAAGACTCTTTACATAGCATCTTTTCCAATTATGTTTTACCATTTTGTTGTGCAAAGATTAGGAAAAGATAGTCGTTAACCTGACTTTTCTGTGTTTTAGCACACTACATTCCCTTCTGACGTTAAGGATTTAACCAAACGGATTCGCACAGTACTGATGGCTACGGCTCAGATGAAGGAGCATGAGAATGATCCAGAAATGCTTGTAGACCTCCAGTACAGTTTGGCAAAGTCTTATGCAAGTACACCTGAACTGAGGAAGACGTGGTTAGACAGCATGGCAAGGATCCATGTTAAAAATGGAGATCTTTCAGAGGTAAGAGGGAAAAAAAATCAAACTAGTTTTAGCTTTGTAATGAGCTTAAGCTTATCTTTATAGAACGGGAATGTACTATGTGTAGTTGTTAGTGTGTAACATAGTAAGTATTTTTAATAAACTTTGAGTTGTTAGTAGATTATTTCCAATAACTGGTAAGTTTTTGTCCTACCCACGTACATCTGTAAGTAATTTCTGGTTATTAATGTAAGGAACATAGCTATAGCTGACACTACTAAGAATGGAATGCTCAATGCAAGCCATGAAAGACAAGCCTTTTGCTTAAAAATATCTTTGTTATTACTTGTTAAAGCACTTACAGCCACTCCTTGAATTCCCCTCCAGTTGCCTTTACAGAATTAGCTTGATTTTGTTCCAAATTGCTTACTAAAAAAACTGCTGATGTTCTTAAAACTGACAAATAATTTCTTGTGTTGTTTGAAAAAAATGAAAGCTTTCTGATTTTACTGTGCTCTTAAAGTATTCAGTTCTAGCAAAAAGGAGAAATGGGAGTGGGGATTATTATATGTCTTAATGTAAATATTTTTATCCAGATACACATTAATTTTGTCTCTTTCTGGAAGTTTTTTCCATCTGAAAGTAAATTGCTTTGTATGAAATCATTGAATTTCATAAACATCTGTTAAAATGAGCATCATGTAAGCAAGTAAATATCTCCAGGAAATAGAAGCTGCTATCTTCCTAACTTAATTCTTAGTGCTAGAATTCTCTTCTTCTACATGGTAGCAAAACAGAAGGGCATACACATTACTCTGTTATTAGCTTGTCTTTTGAAGTGAACAACTTCAGCTATCTGAGAAGACAAGGTGTTTTAGTCCATTTTGGTTCTGGTTTTAATGTTTTAAATTAAAATCTTGGCATCTTCGACTATGCAACTAGATGAGGATGTCTGTAAATCACCAAGTTCAACTCTATACAAAGTGTGAGTCAGAATTTCTGGCAGATTCTTACCTTTTTCCTTCACCTCCATTGTCTGAGGTTGTGCAGCCTCTGTATAGAAGCTGTTCAACTGATAATTCCAGTTAGAGTAACATTTTGCTGAAAGCCTTTTTAGTAAAACAAGAATCTCAAATCTTTTTGTTTTTTAGATCCTTCCTGTGGAGAAAAGTGGTCAGTGTCAAATTCATAAAAAATCTCAGATATCTGAAAATTATTCTGTCCCTCTTCTTTTTTTTTCTGTTTTCCAATTATCCAACCAAATTCCTTCAAATTCCATTCATAGGTCACATCTCTCTTGCTGCTTTCAAATGGTCTGTCACTAGTTTCTTCTGCTTTTCTCTTTGTATGGAGCCAAAAAGCAGACAAAGGGCAGAAGGGCTACCAAATGTCAAGTAGAATCTTTAATAGTTTAAAACTTAAAATACCTCCCCCCAAAAAAGAGATTCACTTGTTTTTATTACAGCATGATATTCCTACCCTATGATTTGTGATCCGTGGTCACTCTTAGATAGTGAGCTGCTGTCCATGCCACTCACTGCTCTGGTTAAGGACGAGTGAGTGCACTTGCACAGTTACTGTTTTACATAAATGAGGTGGAGAATTCTTAGAGTAGTCATAGAATATCTCCTGCAAAGCAGCAAAAAGGAAAACTGAAGAAACTGTATCATGCTGGGGCTCTCCTTACGTACCTTGCTTTTCATACTCCCATTTTAATTGTATTTTAAAAGATTGTTATTCTCTCTGTTTTAGGCAGCAATGTGCTATGTCCATGTTGCAGCACTGGTTGCAGAGTATCTCACACGAAAAGGTATGATTTCAAAACCTTATTTTAGTATATTCAAATATATTTTTACATTATAGTTTGGGAAAATCAATCGTTTCCTTGAGGAAGTTGTAGGCATTTCAGTGTTCACCGGGGGAAAAATTCTGACCTAACCAGGTAGCATACTCACATATTTAAGAGTATACTTGCGTATCTAAGGGGCAGCATTTCAGATGAAGGCAAAGTAAAATTTTTAGGAAAGTAAAAATTTTAATTTTTACACCAGAGCTGCTAATAGCTGAAGTCAGATCCTTTCTAAAGGAAAGTTACCAGTGAATATTCTTGTTCAACAAGGAATCCCTCACTGCCTCTAGGGAAACAAATTTTCAGATGTTCAATCAGTGATAATAGTGCTCGGAATGTTTCACTTTGTCAGGGTATTCTATGCCAGCAGCTCTTTGTAAAAGTGGATTCTGATGACCCTTGAGATGGGGTAGAAAACTATCTTTCATCTATAGGATCAGAAGAGTTCTTAGTCAGGGATTTGAGAAAATAAAAGATTACGTGGATTTCATTTAGAAAAAGAGATCTCTAGAAGAAAATTTCAGGAATCTGTTAAGACCAATTATGATGTTGAGATAGTGTTTTGGATTTGTAGGCAAATTCATATTCTCAGGTTTTTAGCTTTGCCTTTGCATGACAGTTCAAAATGAAGCAAAATCATGAGTCTAGAAGATGACTTTTATCTGTTCTTGTTGTGCTTCTTGCCAAACGCTTGTGTAGTGTATAGGCTATTTTCTTTGCCCCAGTGATTTCAGAACCTTCTCTGAGACCAAATCTGAAATAAACTGCTAGGACAAATTACTACATCCAGTTGGAAGCCTGATGATACCTGATGAGAACTAGTGATAGTCTCTATTAATTTGTGAGTCTTTTGGGTGATCTGCTATTTTTGTATACTCTCATATAAAATTTATTTCCTCTCAGTAATACAGAGGGTCAAACTTCTACCTGTGGTACTTCCAGGAGCAGAAAAGTCCCTTGCGTTTGAGGCAATCATTCAATAAAACCTCTGGTGATCAGAACTCGTACCTGAGCAGAAAGAATCTTTATAGGAATGAGTTGTGACATAAGTATGTGCAAATCCATAATATTCACTGATTGCCCTTGAGGCTTTAATTGATACAGAAAATCCTGTTTTCTTAATTCAGCAATGTGATGTAATCAAAAAAGAGCTATGCAGCATGCGTTGAAGAGATAGGTTTCGTGTTAGGACATTCTATACTCCATTTTTGCTAAGTATTTTTTTTCAGTAAAGGAAGTTAGATTGCTATTTTGTTAGGTTTTTTCCTGTTTTTCTGTGTTTGAATAATCTGGTTTGCCGTCCCTTGGTCATTTTTTATGGTTGATGTCATTCATATTGTTCAGACTGGAAAAAATTACATGCCAGGTCCTGCCCCTGTACACAGTTCCAGCATGACTTCATGGCAGTTTTATTAAATACTGTAAAAGTTACCTTGAGTATCTTAGACTTAGGGTGGAATAGATTAGACACAAATTTAAGATAAAGTAGGAAGATTCAGACACTACTGAGTTTGGTAGGTAAGGGTCCAGTTATTAACATTTTTGGGGTGTTTTTAAAACCCATTTGTACATTCACAGTAATGTGAACTCTTGTATTTTAATCATGCAGTGGGGGGCTGATATATTTCTTTATTTATTTGGTGGTAGGTATATTTAAACAGGGCTTCTGCTTTATCCAGAATCACAAAATGGCCAAGTGTTATCTTGCTAGAGAAAATTAAATTTGTCTATATTTCTTTTTCAATGACAGGGATGTTTAGGCAAGGTTGTACTGCTTTCAGAGTAATCACACCAAATATAGATGAAGAGGCTTCAATGATGGAGGATGTTGGAATGCAAGATGTTCACTTCAATGAAGTAAGTAGACATGAAAATGTTAGAATCTACATACATGGAAGGGCTGGGTTTTTTTGCAATTTTTATGTTTCAATCTGGAGAATTACTGATACGAGAGATATAATAATTGTTTTCTGAGCTGCCATTCTTACCCTAAAGCTGAAATAAAAAATTTCTGTGAGGTGTCCCAGATTTAGAGAATTTACTATATACGTGTGTTTTAAATATAGTGCTAGCATATCAACTCAATACCACTTTTGGAATAAAAGCAAAATGGGGATTTATTCTAGTTGACGGGATGAACACTAGTGTGGGTTATTTATTAGAGTTAGCAAAAGCTGTTGTTTTGTAAAACTGACTTGGATTTAGAGTATTACTCCACCAGCAATCATGAAAATGTATTCATTGGTTTTTGCTGTTTACAGTTTTCCTAAGCAAATATGCCATAACAATCAAAGTAGTTTTACTGACACCAGGCTCGTGTCCATGTGTTTTTTCTGGCTTGAGTTTCTCCCCTTGTGTCTTTGCTGATCCATCTGTGCTGTCTCTATGGTAAATTTTACTAGTAAGCAGCCTATATGAAAATATTATGAATAATCCTGCTTATGAAAAGCTATGTCTAAACTATGTATTCGCTGGTGTAGTTGTGGAAGAGAGGGACAGACCACTACTGGCAGCAGTCAGGTTGGAAAACCCCCTGGTTTGTAAGCATAATCCTACAACAAAAATATTTTTCTTTTGTGTTTTAATTAGTGTATGATGAAGCTGTATGACAATATTATTTGACTGTGCAAATTGTTTTGTGGTTTAGTTTTTTTTTTTTCAATTTTTGTGCTTTTTTAAATCATTGACTCTTCTGATCCAGCATGAAATTTAGCATGTGACTCAAAGCAAAATGCAAGCTGCTCTAAGGTGTCGAAGATCAGGATTTCTAGCGACTACTGCTGATGGAAAATTTTGTTGGAAATTTCTGTCATTGTTTTCCTGCCAGACCATTTGTCAGAGTTAAATTATTATGCATTTTTTTAGAATTGGAATGTCTTTATTCTTTTTCTCATTAGACACTCCCTGCAAAAAGAATATACCGCTTTTTCTGAGTCATTGAACCCTTCACAAATTTATTTCCATCTCTCAGTATTTCTGTGGAATGGAAGTGAGCCAAGAGTGAGATTATAAGCCTGTACAGCTTGCAGAAGGATCAAACCAAGCCAAATTTCATTTTTTCCCTGCATGCAACCCTTTCTAAACTTAACCTTGTAGTACTCTAACTGATGAAATATTGAAAAAAGTTACTATTTTTCAGATAACTTCTGAAAATTATGTGAAATATGGGAAAAGTAATAATAGAGGAGAAGTAATAATAGTAATAAAAACAAGAGTAACAGTAGGGAAGAACTGTTTGGCTTTAGCAGACTAAAAATCATGCGTATATTATGATTATTAGTATTTTACAGAAGAACTTCAAACCATGTCATTCCTTAAGGGATAGGAACCTATTTATATATGGAGTGTTTCCTCAGTATGTTCATATGTAAGCAGAACTGTATTGTCTAAGAAAAAAATGATATGACAGATCAGTTGGGTACAGAAGTCAAAAAGCAGAAGCATCTTTCAAGCTGTATTTTACTACTACTTAGCACAATGATGCTCTGATGGGAATTCTTCCTATACATGGTAACAAGCCATGTGGAACTTCTTCCCTTAAAGCTTGAGATTTCCCTGTTTGCTAGTTATTTTGGAGTTAAATCTCCAAAAGAGCATTTACAAGTATTGGAGGATCAGAGAGAATCCCTTCATGTTTCTAAAAGGGACACAACATCTTTCATATTGTCCAGTTTATAAAAATTCTTCCTAATTAAGTGAAATTTTTCTTAAGATTTTATACTGTTTCTCATTTTAAAAAAATTGAAAATTTGGAATTCTCTATTTAGTTCACATTTTGAAAGAATTCTCTCTGAGGCCAGGGTTACCTAAGCTAGCCAGATGAAAAAACAAAATTTAGTTTGGGATTTTCATTTTTAACAAGGCTACTGTGTGTATTTCATCAAAACAGTTGTTTGCCTGTGACATTCCATGAGAGGCATTATCCTAACTTGCACTTGGGTAAATTAAAGAGCCTTGCAGGGACACAGTGTCCTCTCAAAGCAGTACAAAGACAAGTGCAAAGCCTTGCACCTGCAAAAGAAAAAGTCAGCAAAAAATCTCAGTGCAGGCTGAGCAGCAACTCTGCAGAAAGATCTGGAAGTTCTAGTGGGCAAGAGGTTGAATGGGAATCATTTGTGGAAGCAAAAGACCAATGCGGGCTGTGTTGTGTTAGAGAGGATTGAGTCAAGAAGTAGAGGAAAGTGGGTTTTTCCCCTTTTAACTTGTCATTTGTGGAGCCCTATCTCTAACCTTGTGTTCAGTACTGACCCCCAAAAGTCAAGACAGGTATCAGCAAACTGGAACTAACCTAAACTAACTTAATAACTTACTAACTAAACTGATTAGTAGAAGAGTGAGACTTTTCCAAGAAGAGCACCATTAAAGAGCAAGAGGCCATTCTCACAGGTGTCAAGGGAAACTGATTGCACATACGGAAAAGAACTTTTCCCGTGGGAATGGATAAGCATTGAGACAGGTGGCTCAGAAACGTTGTGTTCTTTTGCTCCATAGCTCTGCCACTTGAAGTTTCTGCTCTTTATGTTCTTTTCCTTTTGTAAACAAAATTTTACTTCTTTGCTACATCTGGATGCCCTCTGGTGTCTGAATTGAGACTTGTGTCATAAACCAGTGTTTGTGGGCAGCCCTTGTGGTCCAGCAGTGACACTGGTCTGTCAGTTGTCACCACTTGGCTGCTGGGGATGGAGATACTGGGGAGTCTGTACAGCCCCATAATGACTGGGGGAAAGGAGAAATGTTTTAAGATCTGTTGCAGCACATGGATAAGGGTACCATTTTTTAGTCTCTTTGCTCTCAGTGTTAAAAGTTGGTTTTCTTAGTGGTGTCTTTATGCTGACTTAGTCTGCTACCAAAGGGAAGAAGGAGGTGGAATAGAGTAGTTTCTAAGCATGAAAGGAGTTTTTTCCAGCTTCTGCCTTCACCGCTGCAATGCAAGAATGGTAGAAGCAGGTCTCAGGAAGTCCCAGGAATATCTAAAAGAAACATGCTGTTTGTGGTAAATACAAAGAGTACATGTGTACACTCAGACCGTTCTGTGTTCTTTTGTTTCCTTTTAGCAATTTTTGCCACAATAACTTAAATTACTACATACAGATAATTCTGTTTTGAGGCAAGATTTCCCTTTTTCACTGGGAAGAACTTCGGTATAATTATTTGCTGTGCTTTTTGTGGGTACTAATTTGTTTTACATTTTCAAATGTATATCCAAATCTAGGATGTGCTGATGGAATTGCTGGAGCAGTGTGCTGATGGACTGTGGAAGGCAGAACGCTATGAACTCATTGCTGACATATATAAACTTATAATTCCCATTTATGAAAAAAGGAGAGACTTTGAGGTACTTAATTCATCAAAAGTAAATTTGAGCAAGAAAAAGATCCTGAATTTTCAAGCCTAACTGCATGACACATTGGACATCACATAATAAGAGTATTAAAATAGTAACTCAAATTTGAATGTGTTGAAATTTTTGTTTTACTTTTAAATAATTTTTTTCTTTAAATATAAATAATTAAAAATTAGTCTTACATATTGTCATCCTGATACAAGTGCTAATCCTAATACTACTATTCAATAAAATAATGTTTTCAGTTGTTACTGGCTACAAGGGCATCATTTTAATATAGGAAAGTTCTGCTTTGTTCTTCTCCCTCATTATTGTTTTCTTTTACTTTTAGAGGCTTGCTCACTTATATGACACGCTTCATCGAGCATACAGTAAAGTTACAGAAGTTATGCATACAGGCAAGAGACTGCTGGGAACTTATTTCAGGGTAGCATTCTTTGGACAAGTGAGTGTTACTTACTTTCATTGGTCTGCTTTATGCAGTAAGAAAAACCTGAATTTATTTTACAAGGTTTACTCTTTCATCATCTGTATTGATACCATGACATAAAAAGCACAAGGAATGTGTTCTGTAAGAAATAAAGAAACACCATCAGTAATTTATTTTAAAACATTTTTCAATTCCAGTAAAGTTCTTATTCTTTTCCTCAGTAAATTTTTTGCCTTTTTTCCTTTTTCTTCTTTTGTTTACTACCTTAAGGCAGCGGTAAGTTTTCTGTAATGTCAGTTCTTAGCAATGTATTGACCTAATGTCTGTAGTGCTACAGTGTGGTTTGCAAGGCTGCTTCTTAGATGGGTATGCATTAATAGCCATTGCAAGTCAAAAAGTAACATCAAGCTCCATTTAGAGAACGGATCACTCTTTTCTATGCATCAGTATTGCATGCTTCAAACCAAAGTTCTGGCTGTGTATTGGCAGCTTCACATCCTCTGGTACTTGTCTAGAATGCCTCTGTATCCCTATGGTGTCACGCAGTATCAAGTAATACACTCTCTACATGCATAGCCCAGTTGCTTAATTGTTCAGCTGAGCATGGAGAATTGTAAAATACTCTGAGCAGTATAACTTTACATGTATTCTGTTGTCTTTTATGACTTTATAGCAATACCAGTTTACAGACAGTGAAACAGATGTTGAGGTAATTACAGTAACCGCTTACAAAGCAAGCAATGCAGTACAAACTACTGCATTTCGCCTTAGTTTGGTGTGGGTATTTTTGTCAATCTAGCCTGTGTTTATACATGATACGTTGTGTTTTTCTATTTTGTCTGTTTCGTTTATGACAAAAATATTTATTTTCTGGTTTCAAACATGAACTCAACATGGCTTGTTGTTTTAAACCAACGAACTGTTTCACTTCCCATGTATTGTGCATTTAGTTGTGGTTTTAAAACCAGTACTATGTATAATAAAATAAAGAAGTATATACCAATAGTACGTCATAAAATTAAGATCTTTGCATAATTAAATTTCATTTCATGGAATTAATTTTTTATTGCTACCTAAGGAACAGTTTCGGATTAGTTTTATGTAAGCTTTTTGCCAAAATAGTCACTTGTGAATCCGATAGTCCTGTTGGGCAAGACGATCAGTTTTGGTGAGTGAAACAGTGCTGCAAGTTCACTTTTAAATAAAAGTGAAGGAAACTTATCTCAAAGGCTTGGCGCACCATAGAATTGCTACAAACTTTTAAAATTTAAACTCTATGTTTCCATTATCTTTCACTTATGTTGTAGTAGAGAATTACATTTTTCTGTTGTTTTTTATTCTCTTAGGAAACCTTTTTACTTAGATTTTAATTTCTGTCTATTTATGTTTGCTTGAATACTAATGTTAATTGTTTATATTTCCTTTGAACCACACTCATTATGTCCATCTTAGTCATTGCCCTATATGTTTTATTCCCCAAGATTTTGATTACTTCATTTTTTACAGGGTTTCTTTGAGGATGAAGATGGAAAAGAATACATCTACAAAGAGCCTAAACTCACGCCTCTTTCAGAAATTTCCCAAAGACTCCAAAAACTCTACTCTGACAAATTTGGAGCTGAAAATGTCAAAATGATTCAGGATTCTGGCAAAGTATGATCTTTATTTTCTCTAAAAAATTCTGATATATTGCTCTCCCTAGTTTACTTCAAATACTGTGGGATCACTGTCTGTTACTCATTTGGCACACAAGCATCTGCGTCTAAAAACTCTGCTGTTTGAAAGGCATGAGAGAAATATTATGTCCTACTAAGTATGCCTTTTAGAACAACCAAAAAGCCTAATTTCTGTAGTGTTACCTCTCAAAACAATGATTGTATCTTAGAACAAATTTGGGTTATGATCATATTCTCTGTTAACTTCAGCTGTATTTCCTGCCCATTAATGCACAGTCATTCTTTGGAAGTTCTTCCCTTTTCCACACCTCAACCTTAGACTTTATGGTGATTTTCTCCTCACCCCTAGACTTTATGGTGATTTCCTCTCAGTATAATTTCAAGGCTCTTTCTGTTCCTTGATAAGGATCCTTTTGAATCTCCGATTAAAAATTTTCTGTGCTTTTGGCCTTAAAGTGCCACAATGGTGGGTGTTTCAATATTGGAGCTTTAAAAGGAGAGGAGGACTTGATGCAAGGGCTGGGTTTCGTGATCACAAGTGATTTAAAAAAAACCCAAAACCCGAACAAACCAAAACTAACAAAAAAATCCACAACATGCTGTAATGCATATAGCTGTCTTTCTTCCTAATAGCTAAAAACTGAATACAGGAAACCTCTGTGAAAGCATGAACATTTCCCATGTTTTCAATAATATAGACATTAAGAGACCAAATTTTATTCCTTAAAGTTGTGTGACTATTATTAGATCCACTTTATTCACTGTGTAGCTATTTGATTTACTTTTTTGTCCTGTTTTTAAGGTAAATCCTAAGGATTTAGATTCAAAATATGCATATATTCAAGTTACACACGTAATTCCATACTTTGAAGAAAAAGAGTTGCAGGAGAGAAAAACAGATTTTGAAAGGACTCATAACATTCGTCGCTTTATGTTTGAGATGCCTTTTACTCAAGGTGGTAAAAGACAAGGAGGAGTAGAAGAACAGTGTAAGCGACGGACTATTTTGACAGGTACTGATGGAATGGAATGCTTTGACTGGAAGCGTTAGTTCAAATGGTCTAATTATGATCTGTATGGGTTTTTCCATTTCACCTAATTAAGTCCTTTATAGCTATCAGCTAAAATCCTTTTCATATTTTTGGCCATAACTAGGTTTTTCAGATTTATTTCTTCCATGGGGAGTCCTCAAAATTATTATCTCTTTTTCCTTAAGCTTCCAGAATTCTGAATCTGGAGTCTGGCTTGCCTTTTTCTTAGTAAAAGACTTTTGTGTTTTGTCTCTGTTAAGTGTGAGTTTCTGTATTAATATTGTTGTAAAAACAAATAAGTGAGTTTATAATGTTAGTTGTCCATAGCCAGTACTTGTGAGGAAATAGAAAATGCAGCTTTGCTCTTTTTGATTCTTCTCTTCCTTGAGATATGTGAATGATAAGCAATTCTTTTTACAGTTCCCATATGAATTTAGATCCAGTGGTTTATTTCCTGGTGGGTATTAGTAGCAGTAATGACAACAATCTTTCTTTGCTGTAATGCATGTAAAGCTGTGCATATTTACATTTCGGTGTTTTGTTTCCCTGTCCATTTGACAATATTTCTAATTATGTAAGTTATTAAATTGGGCAATGAATTACATCAAAATGTGATTTTAGCATAAGATTCTCTCAAAGAACACCTCATTAAAAAATCTTTTCCTAACTATGTTAAACTTGTTTCTTTCCACAGCTATACATTGTTTCCCATATGTGAAAAAACGCATTCCAGTGATGTACCAGCACCACACTGATTTAAACCCAATTGAAGTAGCCATTGATGAAATGAGTAAAAAAGTTGCAGAGCTTAGGCAGCTTTGCTCGTCAGCTGAAGTAGATATGATCAAATTGCAGTTGAAGCTACAGGGAAGTGTCAGTGTTCAGGTAAGACCTTTGCCATGCAGCTGTTTCATTTGTTTCTGTCCTTGAAAAATTATATAAGTAGTATTTTATAATTAGTTTCTATGCTGTTTGTTCAAGAGTGTCCTAAGTTAGAAGTATGCTCACTGTCTGCAGTGACTTCCTGAATAGGAAAAGCAATAAAAGTATTTCTTATAAACAACTGATCGGAGACAGTTACATGAAAGAATTAAGATTCATCTCTGGAATCTGTTGCGTTCCGAGCCCCACCAGATTTTGGTGTAAAGCTGAAACTGCTATAAGATAATGGATGAACATGAGGATAAATTAGCATATTTTGCCTAGCCATAGGTCTGCCCACAGTAGGTCCAGCATGTTTTTGTAAGAACCCTGTGGAGATAAAGAGTGAGTGATAATACATGGGAGGAAGGTAATAGTAGAAAATCCCTATGTACAACATGTCTTTTTGCCTAAGGTAGGCAAGAACTGGAATGTATAAAGAAGCCATCAGATTCACCAAAATAGGGTACCTGAAGCAGGTGTAGCAAGTACAAGTCAATATGGTAAGGATCTTCAAAATGCAGTGACAAAAGTGCTGCTCTATTATTTTAAACTGATTCCAAGCAAAGGAACTGTTAACACAGTCATCTGAAATGAACAGTTGTCACATTGAGCAGAAAAGGGAAAAAAACCAAACCAAGGTTCCAGAATCAAGGTTCCAGGTAAGTTGTCAAGCTAGTATTTGGGATGAGAAGGGAGAGGCTCGTATTGATAATATGAAGGAATGATAAGGATGAGGCAGAAGTCACTGAATTCACTTCTGCTGTAGCTGCCATAAGAGCACAATTAAACTTCTGCAGATTGTTGCAGAATTCTCAGCTTGGAGAACTGTTTTCGATAGATAAGCAGACCAAACAGTAGTAGGTTTAGCTCATTTTCCCACCCTAATTTCATAAACAGAGATGACAGATTGGCAATACCTGCAGTTACCTTGAAACATCACCAAAGTGGTTTCTTTGTGCCAGGACAGGTTCATAGCACTGGAACTCCTGCTCGTAACTCCAGCTCTTATGTTCCAACTCTAGCAGTTTTCTTATTTTGTAAGTCCAGCTTTTTTTAAGTCAATGTATTCTCATAAAAAAAACCCAAATCCACCCAAATAGACACCTGTAGCACCTCTTATTGCTAAGATAGTATGTCAGATATCTGAATATTTTTTAATTCTTGTTCTTTTTAGGTTAATGCTGGTCCATTAGCGTATGCAAGAGCTTTCTTAGATGACACTAACACCAAAAGATATCCAGACAATAAAGTAAAGCTGCTAAAGGAAGTTTTTAGGTATGGTGTGGAGGGTTTGGGATTTCTTGGGGATGGGGGAGAGGAAAGAAAAAAATGGACCTTTTTTCCAAGACTCATACAAATTCTTTTGAAACTTCTAACTTTTAAAGTATTCCGATTCATTAAAAACATACTTTAAGCTGACATTTTAAATCAATCTTTTGGATTTCTGTTTGAGAACTTCCTTATTTTCTCTAAATTAGGCAATTTGTTGAAGCCTGTGGGCATGCTCTGGGTGTAAATGAACGGCTGATAAAGGAAGATCAGTTGGAATATCAAGAAGAAATGAAGGCCAACTACAGAGAAATGGCAAAAGAGCTTTCTGAAATAATGCATGAACAAGTATGTGCTGAAATTAAGTTATACATACCATCTTTCAGAATGTAACTGTCATGTGAAAACAACAGGGAAAATGTATGTAATGCTTTACACAAAGGATTGTTTCTTCTTCTTTCTATCAGATTATAAGCCTGTCATGAAATTGTGGACCTTATTTTTTTTTGTTTGTGTATTTTCTTGCCACCAGCCTGGTTTTTTGTAGGCAAGGAAGACTGCAAAAGATAAAACAAATGTAATGAAATAAATATATATGATCTGCAAGCTTAGCCCTTTCTCGTTTGATTTTGGAGGTATAAATAATTGCTTTTGCCACAAAGAACTCAACATCTTTCAAGAGGTATTCCAGTATATTTTCTTGAGGGAAGTCCAATACTGACAAGGTAGAAATATGAGGGAAGAAAAACCACAACTTTAGTGGAGTGAGATGTACCACTCAACCCTTTCATCTGGGTTACGTGGTAGAAATGTCTTCTGGCTTCAAAGGCAAAGATATTATTTCCAGGAGGACAGGAAGAGCTGAAGTTCAGTGCTTGATCCCTGCCTTCTTAACATTTTTATTCATCATATTCATCACTTCATGCTCCTTTTCTTTCATCCACTGTTACTTGTATAACCTTTTTCCAGAAACAGAGAATGGTTCATAATTCTTAAGAGAGATTTGCCTTTATTCTACCCTTGCTTAGATGGTATCCAAAACTTCTATGGCAACTTTTTTCTATTCAAACATATGCCACTTGTTGAAAGTTCACTTCACATGCTTTCTTGCTTTCCATTATTTCCCAATGTGGTTTTTCAGCTACTGTGTTCTGAGTAGCTCTGCGATATGATATAATTATGATGAAGCATATTGGCTTTATTTTCCTTCTCCTATTTTGATATCCTGTCACAGAGACGAGCTTATGACAAAACTAACTCTCTTTAACCACCATCAATAGAGAACATTGTGAACCAAAGTTTTTGGAAGTGATACAATTTTTCCAGAGTTGCGTGGTTGGATGTGTTTTTTTAATAAAAAACAATAGTAGAAGAAAACAGTTTTGAAAGATTTGTGGAACAGAAAAAGAGTTTGCTTAACTAATGAAAGTGGGACAGTTTGACTATATTGCAATGTGATTTATTGATAAGCAGAGGAGGGTTTAGAATGGAGGATAACTGATTGGAAAGCTGATTGAGATGAACAAGGTACATGAGAGAATTAGACAGCTATAGAGAATACCCCTTTGGAAAGGAGAGGCAAGTGTTTGGGTCAAATAATTTAATGATAAGTGCAAGATTAGCATTCCCCTGGTGGAGGATAAAGTAAAAGAATATGATGAAAATTTGTACACAAAAAAAAATACTTTGAGCTCAGTGCAAGATTTAGATGTTAAAAAAATGCTGAAGTATGTGAGTGTCCAAAGATTGGTGATAAGAAAAAGCATGTCCTGAAACATCAGGAGTAAATCACATTGCCCCTTCTTCTCTTGGTTTACATTTAGACAAATGACTGATATCCATAAGATACTGTGAACAGAATATGAAAGTACAGCACTGACTGCAGTAATATGTACTGTTAGCCTACCACTGTGTTCTTTTTATACAAATGTAATTAGTTGTACATAACTAAAACATGCAATGTTGGTGGTGGTTTTGCTTTGGTTTGTTTTTTTTTTTTTCAATTAGACTGATAATTTCCTTAAAGGCTTAGAAACATGAAGGTCTTCACTTTCTTTAAAAATGTCACCTTTATGTGTCTGCCTATTGCTGTTTGGGGAAAAAAGAGCTTTGCATCACTGAATAAACTATTAGCTGTAATGTAACACCGCAAGGTCTTAACAACTGCAAAAATTTTGTTATAAAAATGCATAAAAGAATCTTAACAGATTTTTCTTTTTTTCTCCTCTGCTGCTTGCCAATATGATCAGATGGGATGGTAATTAGTTTTCTCTACTTCTGTTCTCTTAGTTTGTTTAATCTTTGTATAATTTCTTTTTTTATGGTATTTCTAATTTTAGCATCAATTTGTTTATAGCTGTTAAGAATGAAGTCTTTTCAGTGCTTCGATAGCTTTTTGTAAGAAATGCTCAAATCATACCTCTAAGTCAAACAGGAAAACCAAAAAAGGCAAAAAGTGAGCTTGTCACTATGGAAAGTTAACAGGAGGAATGCGAGAAACTGTCCAACGATCCTCTACAGAGGACAGTGTAATATCTAAGTTAGGAGAACTGATATTGGGGAAATAACTTCTAAATCTAGGAGAAGATGGCTGAAAAGAGTAACCATCATCAAAAAGTTTTGTGCAGTTGAAAAAGTACTGGGAGGTTGAGTCAATAAGCAGCACATCATGAAATTGTTTATTTTTTAGACATGCCTGTGTCATTTTGTAACATTCTGGTAAATACGTGCCTTTCTTTTTAAGATTACTCCAGTGGAAGAAAAGGCCAGTGTCATGCCCAACTCGCTACACATTTTCAACGCCATAAGTGGAACTCCGACAAGCACAACAGTTCATGGGATGCCCAGTTCTTCTTCAGTTGCATGATTGTTTTGTAAAGGAAAG
Source organism: Eulacestoma nigropectus (assembly GCA_013397775.1). NCBI lineage: Eukaryota > Metazoa > Chordata > Aves > Passeriformes > Eulacestoma > Eulacestoma nigropectus. The sequence continues at coordinate 3,244,493 of VZTE01005077.1, read as the reverse complement.
TATGTTTGTTTCTTTTAAAGTTTGTGGATTTGCTTCACTGTGTGCAAACTCAGGATGACCTTGAAGCTAAATGTTGGGCACGTGCAAACTGCGTAGTTCATACGAATGTCTGAGCACACTTAGCAAGTAGCAGTTACTGGTAATAGTCTTTTAGAGTAAGGGAGGCGCACATACATATTTTTTAATCTTGCTGGTAAAATTTAAAAGTGTTCACAGTGTCATTGCAGAAGTGCGTGTTGGAAAATTATGAAGTTGAAGTTAGCTTCTGTTTTTCATTAGAAAGTATTATTAAAATGAATTGCACATTACAAAAAAAGTGTCGTGGGATGTAATTTTGCAGATACGTAACATTCAGGTGTTCTTTTTGTGTATGGCACATAGAGATTCCAAGTACAAGAACTATTTTGGGGCTAGACAGAGACACTAGTTTTTGGGGTTTAATGGAACTGACAATAGTAGTTTTTGTACCATTTGGCAAATTGTTGTGCTTTGTTTTATACCTTGTTGCATTTTGGAGGTATGCAAGCTTAGATCTTACTAAACAACTAAATACAACCAAAGGTCTGTATTAATGAACACTGAGTTATACTAAAATATCGAGAGTAGTAAATTGTTATGTACATAATGTTTGTTAATACAGTCCGTACAGTCTGTACATAAATGTATTACATTTCTAAGCATTTTTTTAATATTCATACCAGCTCTTACCATTCTTCTTTCAGTTTATTTTGAAAATTTGCTCATTCCAAGTATATGCAGACTTTACAGTTCATTTATCCCTGTATATAAATAAGTGCAATATAAAGATGTATACAGTCTTTGCTATGTTAGGTTTATATGCAGTTATTAAAAGAAAAATCTTTTTTGCCAAAGCAATGGAGTATGTAATTGGTAATCATGGTTACTGTGGTAAATGGTGGTATAATTTAAAGCTTTTTCCATATTCTTATTCTTTTAAGACATTAATTTAGTAATTTTATATTTGGGGAAAATAAAGGGTTTTAATTTTATTTAACTGGAAGCACTGTCCTGCTGTAATTAAACATTCTGTACTACATCTATATTAAAAGGAAAAAGGTAGTTACTTTTCTCACTGTGTGCTGCGTTTTTTTGTTTTAGATTTGTCCCGGACATTTGGGAAAAATGAAAGCTTGATTAAAATAAAAAAGGCTTTTTGCATCCTGTGTATGAGATGAGATGCAGACACTTGTAGGGCTTGTTTCATGTTCCCTGTCAATAAAGGGAATTAAATTATTAGTTAAGACATCACTTTGGAGTCCCTCACATTTTACTGAAGTACCATGTTACTGTAACTACAGGTTGTTATTCACCAGAGTAGTTAATATTAGGAAGACTTCAAAACCTTTCATCACGTGACAGTAGAAATCATCTTTTTCTTATGACATGAGGTTTACTGTCATTTTCTGTAGCATAGCGTGAAACACATATGTTGCCATTACTGATCAAAGGTTTTTTCTAAAGCAGCTCATCATGGCAGTGAAATGCTGGGTATACTCTGCTTTTTCTAATTATGTTTCTGAAACAAAATTTCTGGTTGTTTAAAATACTTTTCCTTAAAGAGGAAAAAAATCATACACTTCTCGACAGTGAACTCATAATGCTGTAAGAGGCAGACCCTTTTCTTCTCCTCTGCCCTAAAGGCTTCACACTTTTGTTCATCTGTGGAAATGGGTGTAGGAACACCTACCTCAAAAGGTATTTCATTATTGGGAGAATATATCCTATAAAGCTTTTTTGCCACTTGGGAAGACTTCTGTATCCATGTATTAATAGATATTGTGTACATCACGATGGCTTCTTTCAGTTGCCTCATTTTTTCTGGGAACAGAACCAACGGTTTCCCTTTTGCACTGAGACCTCAGCTGGATGAAGACGTATCTGATAACTAACCTGCAAATGTAGTATGTGTTCAGAATTGAATATTCATCTGTCTCTGTGTGTATGTATATACATGCACACATCTAAAAATATGTGTAACTGTTTTGCTGAAACTTGGTCTATGAAAAACAGCAAACTGTAGTTGACAAAACATTGCTGTAGGTTTACACAGGGTTAAATCTTTAATGATTAACACATATTCAACTCTATAAACAGAGTGTCTATAGGCTTAATCTTGTGTGATGCATTTATATGAGAGAACACACTCTCTACTATTTTGGCTTTATATATACTAAGATAGTAAATGTGGGCATTTCCCTCCTGAATAATTCCTTCTCTACCAGCTTCCCTTCTCTGTTTTTACTTCTGTAACACGTAAATTAAGGATCCAGTATGGGTTAATTTATTTATAAAGACTTGGGATCTCTGCAGGTTTTGGATCGATTTTCTTCACAGTAGCTGGCATGGGACGGTTTTGGATTTGTGCTGCAAACAATGTTGATAACTCAGGGATGTTTTAGCTGTTGCTGAGCAGTGCTTGCAGAGTCCAGACCTTTTCTGCCTCTCATCGCACCAGGAAGCAGGCTGGGCGTGCACAAGGAGTTGGGAGGAGGGGACACAGCCAGGAAAGCTGACCCCAACTGACCACAGGGGTGTCCTGTACCATATGGTGTCATGCGCTGCAATAAAAACTGCAGAGAAAGTTTGCCAGAGCAGCACTTGCTCAGGGACTGGCTGGGCATTGGTCAGCTACTGGCAAGCAATTGAGGGTGTTTTGCATAATTTCTTTTTCTTGGTTTTGTTTTGGTTTTTTACGTATTAAACTGTATCTGGACCCACAAATGTTCTCACTTTTACCCTTCTGATTCTGTCCCCTGTCCTGCTGCAGAGGAGTGAGTGAGCAGCTGGGTAAAGTTAAATCACAACAGTCCTGTTTTGGCACCCAGTGTCAGACTTGAAGGGTTTGAGATAACAGATTCGACCACAGCATATTATAGAAGGAACTGATAATTATTATCTGTTTGACAGTTGTTGGTCACAGTGTTGATTTACTTGTTCACAGCATTAGTTTATCTAATCACTGCCATGCTCCATATTTTTTTTTGCTGTACATCAAATTTGAGAGCTTGTTAAAGGCTCAGTTTGCAGTGTATCATTTGGTTGTGTTTTGCCTGGGAGAACTATGATAAAAGTGTTGGCCTTGAGCCTAATCTGGTATTTGGGCCCTGCATTGTTGCCTTCCCTGCACTTTGGGAACCATCTCATGAAAACAATGAACAATTACACATTTTCTCTTTTCTCTTCCAAGAACCAATGGGTGGATGAAACAAAGAATGGCACCTTCCCCTTCTTTTCTGATGAGGTAGATGTTTTCTCCCTTTTTACAATAACTCTTCAGTATCTTGAATACCCTTTGGTAACTAAAATATTCCTACTGGCATGTTTCAAGTATATTTTTCCAGCTTTTCCTAAGGTTAATTCAAGAATGTCACATAGAGGTATGTCTCGAGGCACTATGGTCATGGGTAGCAAGGCATGTGGGAGAATATGGGCAGGTGACAAGGACTGTCACCTCTGACATTCCAGGACTTCACCACTGAATAAGTGCAGGATCTTGAAGTGATCAAATATTTGAAAAAAAACGATGCCCTGGCTATGGCAGAAACATAACTTAGAATTCTGTCAGGGCTGACATTTGGCTACCAAGCACTGTTGGGGAACCTCGAGGGGAAGAGAGGCTCTGTGGCTCTGAGAACATACAAACAGACACTGGCTAAAGCAGAGACCCCTCCACTCAACTGCATCGGTCTGTGCTGACACAGCCGGTCATGCACTGCAGGGAACAGGAAGCCAAGCCACAGGAATGAGGGAGCAGATTTGGCTTAAGGACAGCACAGATGAAGAGATGTAGGGACAAGTAAAACTGGACCTTTCCGATTCAATACGCTTCAAAAATCTTTTTCCAAGGTGCTGAGCATGCTCTGTTTTACTGTTGCCACATTTACATACACAACAGCAACTTGTGTTAGGTCATGGGGGTCTTTGCAGTTGAGTCTGAGGATGGATATGGTAAACAGTAAATTACATCTAACAAAAATGTTACAAATATTTTCTAAATAGTATTTAAATAAATGGAATTATCTCAAATAAAACAGTGTATTTAGACAGACCTTGCTCTTAATGAAAACACCTAGTCTAGTAAGTCAGGCAAGGTTTTTTCTTATACCCAGTTTCTTTTATCTTTGATTTCTTTATGAGAAGACTTCAGTACAAAGGAAGCATCTGAGTCATTGTCTGTCATGAAAGTTAGCTGTTAAAGTTTGTGAAGACTGCTGTTCAGTGGTTTTTCGTGGACTGAAAAATTATGTATTTAACTGTGCTCAGACTAGAAGTCCTGTGGTTTCTTGGGGGAAGAAAAAACTGAAAGCTTTGGCAGATAATGACAAACTTCAATTGGCTTTATAATATTTGTGGAAGTGACCATTTTAACATCTTTAAAATATTTTGATGGTGCTTTTTTCCTTTCTTAAGTATTATAGTGAATATATAATAAGTTATTTAAAAGCCATTTATACTCTAAATATCTTTTGGTCTAGACACAAAAAATTAATTTAATTATACCTAGAGACTAGGCAGTATATCCCTTTCATGTTAACTGTAGTAGATATTAGGGAGGGAGTTTTCTGGCATTTTCTGCTTAAGGAGGAATTTTGTCATTTCTTCTCTCTATGCAAAACTTGCAACTTTTTTTCTGCAAAAACAAGGTGTGATTGATAGTAAAATGCCTTGGGAATGCTACACCTTGTTTAAGTGCTACGTGTTGTAAATGATGAAAAAAGCACTGAGAGTTTTTCTAGCTGCATGGTTCTGTTTTGTGGTTTGGATTGTGCTATTAAAGATTAGCTGGAAAGACGAAAAGAGGAGGCTGAAGGGATTTAGGTAAATAATCTTTCACTGTGAATCCTTAGAACATTTTTTTTTAATGTCTCTCTCTGCCCTGTAAAATTCATTGACACCAGATACCTGAACAGCAAGTGTAGCTTCTTGGCATAGTGGTTTTTGTAGCTAATGCTGTATAATCTGTTTATGTTTGTCATCGTGATATCTGACTCCCAAAAATGTGGAAGTTTGATGTGACAAATTAAGATGGGAGACATGAAAATTGTGAACATAATTGGCAGAGCTGCAGCTCAGGTCTTCAAAACACACTCATCTCCCAAGATAAATATTCTTTTAAATCAGTTTTGTTTCAGTTTAATATTTTAAGAATTGGTATAAGGTTTAAGCAGCTTTACAGAAATGTAATTTTCAAATTAATTGAAAGAACACATCAGATTTTTTTCCAAGTGTATGAGGAAAAGCAGATGTCTACGAGTCTAGGAACAGTTACCAGACTAAATACAAGAAAATGCTGGTAGCCACTGAATAAGTAAATTTGAGTTATCATTTAATGTTTGGGGAATAAAGACAGGATTCTGAAGCCTGGAAGAAATCTGAAAAGAAGGTGACTGCATTATTTTGCTCGAGTCAACATTATTAGCACAAGATAGAAGTGAAACTTCTCATAGAGCTGGTAAGTAACCTGGGGTTTTTTCAGTGGCGTGGACTGTAAAAGGGAGAGGTAAGTTCCTAAGGATGTACAGATGACTGTAAGAAAAGGACCTTAGTTCAACAAATCTGTTCAATTCATTTTTCATTCCATAACTCTCAGAACTCCATGAATGTTGCTTGGGCAGGGACAAGCCCAGAGCTCTGTTTCATTTAGTGAAGCTTAAGTAGCCATGTTACCCATAGTAATCAATAACAAGGCACTATTGGGGCCAACGCCTTTTATAATTGGTGTAATCAAGTGGAAGAATTGTCAACATAACTATTTAGACTTTTAAAAGGCCTGTGACAGAAAATCTGTCTTCATCAACAATAGCCTGTTGAAGGGGGTTTTTTTTTCAGATTGCTTAAAGCTTTTTTCTCTCACTGTCAGCAGTGCTGGATCCTTATTCTGCATTCATAATTTGAAACAGCTGAATATTTGCTCATCACAGTGTGCTAGGAGACTGCACAATACACAATAAAGCCTTGAAAAAAATTATTTCAATGTGCCTAGACAAATTATGTGACTGTGATTGATT
>VZTE01005077.1:3227026-3238429 GCA_013397775.1 Eulacestoma nigropectus | reverse complement strand
TTTTTTTTTTTTTTACTTATTTACTTGAAAAAGATAAAATAGGGGAGGTGACACCCTATGCTAAAATTGTTTGTTATCTGTTTTGGAGATACTGATAATTCCAAAACGTAGGAACTGAAACAGAAACGAAGGAATGCACCAGCTGGTAAAGCACGAGGCAGCAATGTGTTGGTGAAGAGCTGTGTTGTTAAAATGTGTGCTCAGAACTGGAGGATTAACTTGCCTTGCCCATCTGCAGGGGAAAGTGACTTGCAGCTAGTAGTAAAATATGCTTATAGAAAAGATGCAGGATGAAATTAATGTGACAAAATTCAACTCGAGGCCAGAAGGAAAAGGAAGTTGGTATTTGTTTCAAACACAACCAAATTCAGTTGCTCATGTTGAATCTCAGAGATTTCAGCCAGCTGTATTTTCGCACCCAGATGCTCACGAGCACCAAGAAGCCCATGTCAAAGCAGCCACTCCAGGCAGGCTGGAGGTCCCCATGGGAGAAAAGGAGGGGTGACCCTTGAGTAAGTGCCTTGTCTCTGGGGTTCTTCCTTGGCAGTGGAAAACTTTTTCGTTGTGCTGGTTTGGGCTGGCATGGAATTAATTTTCTTCACAGTAGCTGGTATGGGGCTGTTTTTGATTTGTACTGGACACAGTGTTGATCAGTCAGGGATGTTTTAGCTGTTGCTGAGCAGCGCTTGTGCTGAGTCAAGGCCTTTTCTGCCTCTCACCCCAGCAGGGAGCAGGCTGGGGTGCACAAGGAGTTGGGAAGAGGGGACACAGCCAGGACAGCTGATCCCAAATGATCGTAGGGACATCCCACACCATATGACATTGAGCTCAGGAATTAACCTGGAGGGGAGGCAGGTCAGCCAGAGCAGCAGTTGCTTGGGGACTGGCTGGGCATCTGTCACTGATGAGCAATTGGGCTTTTGGCAACACTTTTCTTGATTTGGGGCTTTTTTATCTTTGCTTGCCTTTTTTTAGCTTTTTTTTTTTGCTGTTTGTTTGATTGATTGAAGGGGACATGGTGGTGATTTGGGGTTTTTTGTTTTGTTTGCTAAATCATGTTTTTCTCAACCCCACAAGTCACTGCACTTTTACCCTTCCAGTTCTCTCCCCTGTCCCATTAGGAGGGGGATGGACATGTGCCTGTGTGGGGCTGAGCTGCCTGCTGGGGTTAAATATCAGATATAAATACCAGAGCAACCCAGATATTTGTATCCTTCAGCTAGTGTGATGTGTGATGTTCCATCATAATCTTGCTTACCTCATTACCCATAACTCATAGGGAGGGTTGCTACCTGTGTGTTTCTTCATTTCTGTAACTTTATGGCCTTTTCCATGCTGGGGTAACAAGCAGCAGGCACGCACTGTGCTGGAACCCCGCTGCCATCCTCCTGCTATCAGGCCTCGGGTCCTCTGCTGACAAGTCATCCTGCCATGGCCTTATCAGAGCTCAGGCCTCCTTGTCTTGATGTAAACAGCACATTCCTCAGCATTTACTAGTTTAATTGGTGTTAGTCATGTCCTCAGTTATTGATTCATGCTGTTCCTTCCAACTGTGCTGCTGCTCATGCTTTCACATAAATAATTCTCATATTTCATTCCAACCATTCTTAATGTCTCTGTTTCAGCACCCTGTAGCAGTGTGATGTGGGTCGGCCTTTGTAACAGTACTGTGTCCAAATGCTGAAGTGCAGCCTGGCAAATGCTTTTAGAGACCATTGATGGACTCTTTCTACGAGACTTCCCAAACATATTGGTGTCATAGTGGTACTATTCAACATTTTCACCGGTCTTCCAGAAACAAATGTGAAAAAACCCTGCCTATTTAAACTGCATGAAAACAAAGGTCAGTCTCTCCTGTTTTAATTGCACCATACCTTTAAACAATAGTATGCTAGTGTTATCACCTACAAAGTCACGCTTCTAGGAACAGGTATAGAAATTAAATATACACATTATGTCTTGGAAAACAGCACCAGTGAAATGGATTTAAGGAATCTTCTGAACATGGAGCTTCCCATAAACAAACTCTTAATGTAATTCTGTGGCAAAGAGAACTACTCCAGCAAGTGGATGTAAACAGAATGTGTTGTGGTGGTTTTATCCCCTGTCCTACAGAACCTGTGAAACCGCTGTTAATCCACTCTATTACTGGGTGGACACTGGGGCTGAGGTTTTAAAATGTACTGAAGAATTTATGTAAGAGCCACAAAAATCCAAACTCAAGGAATATATGGTCCTTTAAAATATGATCTAGGGGACAGCGTTTCAACTTAACAAGTCGAAATTTGAGGAGTGTACAACCCAAACCCATTTTTTTCTAAGTGAATAGGGAATGCTGCAAGGCTTTTTTAGTTTGGTTAAGGAAGGCATAACAGAGATCAGATACTGAAGCAAGGCAAATTCAGATTAGAAATTTGAATCAGATTCTTAATCACTATTAACAGCTCCACTGAGCACTATCAATGGTGCTGAATTCCAAAGGTCTTGGTGCAGTTGTTTAATTACAGTTTTATTTCAGATATAGTTAACCTGTGGTTCAGAGGTAATGGTCTCTCTTTGGTCTAAAAACTAAAACCAAAACTTGGAATCCTGAAATCATTAGCTGTTATAAGCTAATGTTACTTCCTGTTAACCTGTTCTGTTTCATGGCTATTTTATACAACATTCTGGAAAAACAGAGGAATGCAGTCTGTAACGTGATGATTTTAGAAAGTGGTCTTCTTGTTGACCGGGTCTTAACTCAGGACAGCACATTGGTACTTACCACAAGACTTGTGTTCAGCAGCCAGATTTCAGCCAGGCGTTAATCACAGCAGAAACCTGTACCACAAGCACTCGTGAAGCAGTTTCCAGGCAACTACATCTTAATATTTCTAGTGTTTGGAGTAATTTGAAATTTATAAGTGAAAAAATTCCTGAGATGCTTCTTTGAGAGAACTTCAGTCTTGTTCCTTTTCTCTGCCTCCACCTTTCGGGTAGCAATGAGAAACTTTATCTCAGTTTCGGGTGGTACTTATCAGCTTCTACAAGACAAGTATATAATTTGGTCCATGCAGATGAAAGTTGGATTTTGTCTGATCCTGTCAAAAGCAACGAAGTCCTGGGTTGAAGTTCTTAGAAGCTGGCATTCCTCAACTGAATTTCACCCATGATGTGTCTTGTGTCCTGATTTGTCATTTTTAAACTGTTCAAACTTCATATAGCCATTTAATGATGTCCTGGGAGTGGCTGCAAGTTCTTGTAGCTGTTCTTCTTCTGGATCAAGTTCCAGATATCTGACTGGGGCTGTACTGCAAACTGACTTCATTTAAATTAATGAGCATGTGACAAAATTTGCAGTATTCTTTGTTGTCTTCTTTAATTGTAAAAGCTGTTTATTGAGGTGTGGTCCTCCTGGAGCTTGTAAGTCTTTCATTTTGGCTTTTTTTTCCCCTTCTACCAAATTGCAAGTCACATACACATGATATTACATTGGAGTTATTTGTCAAACAGCTAAATATTTGATAGGAAGCATTTAAATTCAACCTGTTTCAACACCATTTGCTTAATCCATTTGTCTTGTATATTTTAATTAATTTTTATTCCTTTCAATTAAGACTAATATGTATCAGCTTGACTCTGTCCAAAGCTAATCTTATGTAAATTAAGACATGAACAGATCTCCCTCCTTTCCTAGCAGGATGTGTTATATTGCCATTGAAGTTTACAAATTCCTGCCCAAAACTTGCACTAAATTGTTCTTTCCATTTTTTTGTGTATTGCATGCAATTTACATATACAGTTGTCATCAGAACTGTTTTTCAGGTCCTATATTTAAGAACAACTGATATTTATTTATTTATTATTTATTATTATTTATTTATTTATTGGCAATATTACCATCTTACTGCCACAGAATATTTTGAGTTGGAAGAGACCTACAAGGATCATAAGAGGGACCATCCAGCTTCCTGACCTTGCCTCAGGCCTGGCTTCTCCCTTACTGAAACCTTAGTTCTTTAAAACCTCTTTGCTAGGAGAACTGAACTGCTACATAAAAGATTGGCTGCAGTTTATCATTTCTGTTCCTTCTGTCTGTTGTTGTTACCAAATATGTCAAAGTGCTGTTAAAAAAACCCCAAAAAACAGTGAGGTACTACAATGAAGGTTAAATGGCACCTGTCTATGCCAAATAATTTAAAACACAATTAATATAACTCCAACTTCACCCCGATACAAAATGTGGCTGCACCTGTTAGGAGGATGTGGCAATGGTTTCATACTGTACAGCTGCACTGCATAACAGCAGGAGTGAAAAATACATATTTAATCATGAGAAGGGAAAAGATAAGTCAGGTGCAGTCTGTCCCTTCTGCCTGGACTGACCTTTCCACCTGACTTTTGGGCCTGCTCATTTTCAACAGCCAAGCTGCTGAAATGTTTTTGATTCTGTCTGTATCATTGCTTCCATTAGATAAAGTCCACTGGTCTTCCTCCTCACCAGTCCATCTGCAAGGCCCAGTCTCTGAACACTCCTATTTGACCATTTTTCATTCTTTTCAGATCTGGTGGCATAGTTCTAGGGGAAAAAAAAAAGGGTAGTTTTCTTCCCTGTGGATAAGCCATTTAGCTAAAGTCCTTCGCTGTGTTCAGCTCCTCTTTCAAAGCATGTGTCCGCAGCACTGATGTTCAAACAATAGTTATGGCCAGCCCCAGACAGAACATCTTCTTGATATGTGATGGTTCAGCTCATCATGTTTAAGGTGAGCCAGACACGAATCACAGAATTATCAGGTTGGAAGAGACTTTCAAGATCGAGTCCAACCCATGCCCTAACACCTCTACTAAACCATGGCACTGAGCGCCACACCCAATCTCTTTTTAAACACATCTGGGGATGGTGACTCTACCACCTCCCCAGGCAGACCATTCCAGTACTTTATCACTCTTTCTGTAAAAAACTTTTTCCTAATATCCAACCTGTATTTTCCTTGGCACAGCTTGAGACTGTGTCCTCTCATTCTGTCAGTGGCTGCCGGGACAAAGAGACCAACCCCCACCTGACTGCAATCACCTTTCAAGAAGTTGTAAAGAGTGATAAGGTCACCTCTGAGTCTCCTTTTCTCCAGGCTAAACAACCCCAGCTCCCTCAGCTGTTCCTGATAGGGCTTGTGTTCCAAGCCCCTCACCAGCCTTGTTGCCCTCCTCTGGACACACAATATTTGCCCTATGAAAAACATCTGTGGTCTCAGCTGAGTGCAATGTAACACTTTTTTTCTGGAAAGATCTGTTGGCCTTCAGAGGAACACATCAAGGGTTATTGGATGCAGTATTTCAAGCCTCAGGCATATACCCAGCATCAGCTGTTACCAAGTGAACCATAAAGGAAAAGTTCAGTGTGAATGTTACCAAAACCATCTATGATTTGTGATTTTATCAGAAAGGAAATCACAAAGTACAAAACAATTCAATATGTACACTAATGAAAAAGTCATTTCTGTTTCTTGTGGAGAGAATGCAGATAAACCATTTCTGCTTGGACATACTTGATTTTTTACCAAGCAAAAAACAGGTATTGCTGCAGCAGTAGCAGGACTTGGTAAAGAAAGCACTTCTGATCAATATTATATTAGTTAAAAAGAATTTTTAAATGTCCTAGAAACTGCTATTAATAAAGCACTGGTTTCTAGTAGCAATACACAAGCTTAAATATGTAACTTAAACGTTTTTAACTCCAGTATTGAACGTGGGCTGTATTCTTGTACATGCTTCATCTGAAGCTTTGGCAGTTTTGGATGGATAAACCTGGATTAACTTCTGATACACAAAGTATCAGTTCTCAGCCACTCCAGTTCAAGCAATTTCAGAAGCTGATGCTATGTTTGTTCTCTGGAAGATGATTTTACAGCCTATTTCTAAAATGTTTAAGGGTCTTAAGGCCTTTCCATAATAACAAGCCCATCCATTTTAGGCTACTTTTTTCTGAGCTTTTACCTATAACTAGCTAGGAGTATTTTAAACAGCTTTGCTTTTGAACAAATGTAATTGCTTGTTTATGGAAGAAAGCACTACATTTCAGGCTAATCTGTTCTTGGTCAGTTTCCAAACAAACAAAAAATAGAGCAATTAATTCTGCTTGCATGCCCTTCCCCTCTTTTGTTTTTTCTTTTGCTTTTCAGTATAGATTATAGGGAAAGATTGCTCTGCTTTTGCATTGTGAAGGGACTGCTTCTATTATAGAAAATGTTTCCTACATATGTAGTGTATCTGTTGGCTAAGTTGAGCAATTTGAAATCTTTCTTTTACAAGCTTTTCATGTAGCATGTGTGTGGGATCACAAGATTTACAATGTGCTAACTCCATGATCTCATTATAAGCAGATTTGATATTTTAGAATGCAAGGTATCATCATATTATATACTCTTTTTAGGGAATAGAAGTAAAAATTTTAAGTGTGAAAATCTGATTAATATTTGCAGAGATTCATAACTGTTCTGTTTTTACAGATGGAAAAGTTTAGACAATTCACTGAAGCATCAATGCGTCAACAGAAAAGAAAGAAATAGCAAAGCTGTGAGTGCTGAACCCATTTTCCACTCATTAGGCCTGTTACTGTTTGATTAGTAACAGCTCTTTCTGCAAAACTTGTTCATTTATAAAAATACGCAGTCAAAAAATAACTACATACTCTGCAAACTTTGACAGCTCAGAAAGCAGTGAAAATTAAGTCTTGCTCAATATATGGAACAAGATATAACCTTTGATTAGGCAGCATATTATTTTTAACCATTTAAACTACTATAAAAATAGTGGTAGGTTTTGTGATCATTACCCTCTCCACACGTAGCAGCCATGCTTACCGGAAGAATGCTGGGCTCAATTTTGTGTCTCTTGCTACAGTAAAGATATTGAGGTGCTGGAGTGCCTCTAGAGAAGGGCAACAGGGCTGGGGAAGGCTGAAACCTACATTCCATGATGAGTGGCGGGATTATTTAGCCTGGAGAAAAGGAGGCTCAGGGAAAACTTTCTTACTTTCTACAACTACCTGAGAGGAGGTTGTAGCGAGGTGGGGTCAGTCTCTTCTCCCAGGTAACAGGTGACAGGAGGAAATGGTCTCAAGTGGCAACAGGGAAGGTTTAGACTGGATACCAGGAAAAATTTCATCACTGAAAGGGCTGTAAAACATTGGAACAGGCTCCCCAGGGAAGTGGTTGAGTCACCATCCCTGGAGGTATTTAAAAGACAGGTAGATTCTATGATTCTAAGAAGTGGAAACTGCAAGAGCTCAGTCATGTTATACCCTTTATTCTCCTTCTCATTGTAATCTTCCTTTAGCAAAAGGATTTTAGGCTGAAAGTGAGAGATGGCAATTTGATTTTCAATCTTATGAGAGGAGGAGGGAGAAACAAAGATAAAAAGACCCACTGGTGGAAAGGAACCCGTCTGCCAGGATTAGGGTTCTTTGAAACATCTGAAAATGTTTCCAGACTGAGCTGCCAAAAAACGAGTCTCAGCTCGCTCTTTTCAGGATCGCTTTCAGCACCAGAATTGCAGTCATTTTCATTACAGAACTAAAATTTCTGTGTTGCTGATGCTACTTCTTGGATGAGGAATGTGCTACAAGGCCATAGACAATCATTTGTTTGTTGGTATCTCCAAGAGATGCTTCTGACAAAGGGAATATGTTTCAACACATATGAGTAAACGTGTGCTTAAAAGAAAGAAATGGCTGGGTGTATTCCAGCAATGGGTGTAGCCTGGGCAGGAAGAAGTCTAACCATTTTGAGCAGCACTCAATAAGATCCCAGGCTTTGCTTTTGTCCTGACATGAAAATATTCTTACGGGATGTGTTCAAGTATCTGTGGGGTTTCCTCCAAAATTCACACTCCAAAGTTTTCAGCCTAAGTGGATTAATCTAACTGTATTTACAGAGTTATTTGTAGGCAGAGGCTGAAAAGGCTGTTGGTAATCTTCGGCCCTTAACAACTGGATTCCCAAGGAAAAAAACCCAGTTGCTGAAATACCTAAACCGAACACAATTCACTTCATCTTTAGAAAAAGTATTAACCTTCATGTTAAAATTCCTAATGATTTCCTAAAAAACTATTTCCCTGTCATTAGGTATGTTCCCTGTAATTCTGCATAACAGCATTGCTCAGTGGGAGTATGCTGCTTCTCTTCTCTCTAGTTCCGCTTGGAAGACAATTTCCTGGTCCTTGGAAAAGTTTTTTATGTTGAGGGAAGCAGCAAGTGACCCAGCAACAGGTTATGCTGACAAGATTATTTATGTGCTACGGTTTCCGTTTATGAAATATATTATGTAATTTTAAGTGGTTTATGTACTGCCATATTACCAACCTTTGTACTGAATGCATTTTACTCAGATGCCTTTGCAAGGAGGAAAAAGCTGTTGTTGGTTGGATTTCTGTTGTTGAGGTTTGGGGTTTCTTTTATTTATTTTTTTCTTTCTTTTCAAAATCTCCCACTCTCGTAAGAGGAAAATGGGTTGACCCATTGGATTTGTTTACACTTCCTGCTAAGTAATAGCAGATCCTGGGCTTTCCAAGTGTGAGAAAGTAAGAGGACCTCTCTGTTCTAGAAGCTGACAGAACAAAGTTATTGGATTGTGTTGTGGTGCTTATTGGGAATCAGTTGCTCAGGAGCGTCAAGAACAAAGAAAATAAGTATTATGTCTTGGTTTGAAAGACAGGTGTCTGCTAAGGACGGCAGGAGCCTTCCTTGGAATGGAAAATATGAGCCACTTCCCTCCGAATTGTTATAATTTTCGAATTAAGGGGCTTTCAGGCAAAGATATGGGAAAAGGAAGAACACTTCTTTACTAGTATGTATAACAAGGCAAACAAACAACCGCGGCAGTAACAACAAGCAGACCCAGGGCCCCGGTGCCCGCCTCTCCCGGCCGCAGGCGCTTTCCCCGTGGGTGCAGTGCCGCTCACGGCCGGCAGGGGGCGCTGGCGGCTCCCGGGGAGCGGGACGGCTGCGATGGTTCCCCCGCCTGCAGGGGGCGCTGTGCCGCGAGTTCAGTCGTGTCTCCCTCACACGCTAATGGCGGACGGGCTAAATGGGCTTGATACCTGGGTCAGGCTACCTAGAAACAGAGACTAGACAGGGGTAAGGGAATAAAGGTGGATATTTATTTGAAAGGCCTTCAAAGGTACACCCTGGGGAGCCAAAGGCCACATCAAAGATGGACCCCAAGATGGACAACGAGTTACGAGTTCTTCACACTTTAATAGGATTGGTTTGTTTGCACATCAGCATAAATGCGCCAATTAAAACTTTGGCTAATGATGTAATTTCTCCAATTTCTCCACCTCTCCAGAGGCCCTACTTTACACCTTTTGGGCCTAGGACAGCCTAAGTGTCCTTGAACAAGAAGCTCAGAGAGGCTTTGTTATGTTATCTGGCATAAGAGAGCAGCAACTAACAGGCTACAAGAAACTTCAGAGTTACACACTAGGCAGTACAGGATTTAAAAATATAAAAGCTAGAACCTAAGGCATCAGGCTGCAGCAGGAACCTCAGAGCAGCGGCTGGAACAGCAGGGCAGGCTCACCCGGGGTAGAAGAGGTAGCAGAAGCTCCACAGCTGTAGCAGGGGCTGTGAGGTGTCCCCACAAGGGATATGGGTTAGAGGGCAGCGAAAAAAGCCCGAGACAGGGGCAGAAAGCAGCGGAGCTGGGCAGTGGCAGCCGGGGTCCTCCACAGCAGCTGCCGCATGCAGCTGGGGAAACGCGCCCTCCAGGAGTGGGGAGGGGGTCGGGGGTAAGGGTCCCAGTCTTTTCCCCTGAGGCACCTGAAGAGATGGCAAGGGTCCTTTCTTTTGGTGAGGTAGGGTGTTAACAAGGTCCCAGTGCAACGGCCACTCTTACGAGCAGGGCTCTCCTCATGGTAGAAGAAAGGCAGCAGGAGACGGAACCCCACAGTAGTGACGAATTCTCCCCACAGTGACTACAGCCCCTCTCCCCTCTGAACACTGAGAGAGCAAGAGAGCTAGGGGCTGCACCCAACCCCGTTTTCCCAGTCTAAATCTCTCGGTACCACTACAAGTACTACAAAAATAAGGAGACTGCCTAGAGGAGGTTAGAGGTGCTACTGGAAAAGACCAAAGAGAAGTAGAGAGGCAGGGAAGCCTGTTGCAGTGGTTCATCCCACCTTCGGTGTGAGTGACACCGAGTGGGTGGATTACCCCACCCAGGATTCTGCCCCTGAGGGCGGATCCGAGGGGAAATCTGTGGCATAAGGCTTACACCCCTTGAATGCCACTCACACCCCGTCTCCTCCCCTGTGCCGGAGCCTCCAGTATCCCTGGGCTCGGACAGGTCAGCTTGTTTTAAAATCCCCTCCAGCTATACTGTTATTGGTTAGTTTAAAGTTGTTTCTCCCCTAATATGTTTCTATTAGTTACTTGCCAAGTCTCATTATATTTAATTGGCTACCTTTGTTGTACCTCCCTCTCTCTGTAACCTTCAAAGCCTGTGATCAGAGGGAGACAAAGGGTCTCTCTGCTTGGCTTTCCTTCAAGCTTTTATCTCCCTGCTCCCTCAGGGCAGAGAAATAAAACTTGGACTGCAGCCATAGAGAGGGTCCACTCTTTCTTCTTTACCTTCGCTACTGCCTTTTAACAGCATTAACTTGCTTGCTGCACACGGCTTATCAGGGCAGAAGAACTGAGGCACGCAAACCTCAGTAACCTTGCACCGACACCGCTGTTCCTTGCGGGCATCGAACCCCGAGCCGTAGGCCAAGCCTGAGCCAGGCACGGCAGCGCGGCAGAAGCCCTCAGGGCTACCGCAGTGCACAGGTGAATTAATCCAATTGAGCCCTAGATGCTTTGATCTTTCAATAGCAACAAAACTGATCAAGATTTCTAAGATGAAATACAAAAATTGGCTTTTATAGACTTCATGAGAGAGCAGAGAGATAAATTAAACTGTTAAAATCCAATTGCACGTTAAATTCTGTCAGATACTGCTGTTAAAGTTTTTGTATAAATCTGAACAATACACAGGACAGCTCTGGGTAGTGGAAAGAAGGAAGCTTTGTAACCTGTGGTGAAAATATGGATGTGTAAATAACGTTAAAATCCATTTCAGGAGGAATGAGTCCATCTACAAACTTCTAACAGGGCTTCAACAGGTAGACAGTATGAGCTCTTGGTCTCCACCTGCAGAATTTCAACACTGGAAAATGCATCTCTAGAAAATTATATGATCTTGTCCTGTTACCTGAACTCCAAATATGTAATTTCCACTGTGGACACTGATGTCATCTGAAGTCAGGTATGCTTTGTACATGAATGCTGCCTCACCCACCCCAAAAGGGATGTACCAAGTCGAAGGATGTTAGGATGTTTTCCCTTGAAAATGTGAGTATCCAATCTTGTAAGATGATTTATTCGGG
>VZTE01005077.1:3178420-3226921 GCA_013397775.1 Eulacestoma nigropectus | reverse complement strand
GGCTCGTTAATGTTGTGTTGGGGGGGGGGGGTGGGGGTGTCAGATGCATCACTTAAAAATAATCCTTTAAATGTCCTTCACAAGTTAAATACAAATCTCACATCAGTTCCTAAATACTGGGTCAGTTTAACTCCACTCTTAACATCTGCTTGAGTCAAAACACAGATTGGTCAAGAGATGGTTCTTGTACTTGCATGGTCCAGTCAACAACATGATTCATGTTGTAGGGTTGGTTGCATAAGCTGACAGGATAATCCAGCCAGCCCTAGCAGCTGCTATGTTGCTGACGCTGTCATGTGCTGTCCTTAAGAAAAAAAGAAGACCACAGCTTGGCTAAAAACATGCTAGTAGTGAAACCTCAGCAGACACAATGCAATGAGAAGCTAAAAAGTTCAATCAAAAATGTCAGGTCTCACAACACAGATCTGAAGTTTCAGAAGAATAGTAATGTGGCAGTACAAAGAAAAAAAAACTATTGAAGAGATGTTTGGATGGTTTCAAGATGCTTTGAACAACATTCAGCATCCTTGCCCTGCCTTAGGTGAGAGAGGGTGATGCTGTGTGTCAGGCAAATTCAAATCTAACATGAAGAAAAGCAGAGGTACATAATTCAGGATAAAAAGGCTTTCACCACCCAGTGAAAGGTTCGAATCCATACCCTTGCTGTTATTTTTTATTTTTGAATACAGTCACATACTTCAAGGGTAGAAACAGGTGTTTATCTGTAGTAGAAAGGAATATGTAAAGGCTTTGAATCAGGAGCTTTTTTGTTCTGCCCTACTTCCCTTGCCAGCTGCCCTTAATACTTATGCTAACACTCCTATTTGTCTACCCCACATACCTGCTGGGAGTGCCCTCCCTTGGCAGGGAGAATCTCCCAGCCTCAGAGATGGGTTGCACAACGTCTGACCGTAAATCAGCACCAAAACTGGGATTACTGAGTGTGTTTCTGTTCTCCTCGTTTCATACCTGATGCATCATGAAGGCACAACACGATGTGTGCTCTGCATTTGGCTGTGACTGTGGTACAAAGGCTCAGGCTGAAGGCTGGATCCACAAAGGCCTTTCAGGGCTGGAAGGGATGGTCACATCTCTAAATCCAAAGTGAAGATTTTTAATGCCTGCTTGCAACTGTCAGCTAAGGCTGGTTTCCATACAGACCTGCATTTCCAGAACCAAGGTTCCCTATTAAATCCAGGCTTTGCACAAAAGATCTCCTTCAGATTCCCCAAGGGGAAAACCCATGGAAGGAAACAGCAGCAAAGGTGTTGTCATGATGGAGATGGACATAAAGAGGAAGTGGACAAGGGGTGAATCTGGCTCTACCAAGGAAACAATGTTATCAGAGTAAATGAAGGGGAAACAAAACAATCAGAGTTATCAACCTCAAGTTATGTTTTCAGCAAAAATAAAAGGAACAAACCCACATCTTGGCAGGAGTGACTTCACAATGTATTGTTTACCATTAACTCATTAGGTCTATATCTGCCATATTAGTTAACTTTGCATGTAGTCACAGGCACTGGTAATGAGCCAAAGACTTTTGCCATCAGTCTGGGACAGCTCCAGGTAAATACAGTTCACTTATTTACTTTATTTAGGCACAAGTCTGCACTCTAGTTCCCGCTCCCCTGCTTTACCCTTCACCCACATGTTCAGTGTGTGTACATGAAGACGTGCCAGAGAAGCCAAGTCCCTTCTGGGCCGCAGCCCATGAACTCTTTTCCTTTTTCTGGAGACGATTACTTGTGAAATGCTGCTGAGCTGGGCTGGCAGGCTGGGTTGGTAGAAACCTCTTTCTCTTCATGTCCTTGGTCTGGTTTAGCAATCTCCTGAAGAAGCATCCATATGTTTTGGGGCCAGAGTTGATCCTTGCATGCAAATTGAGTGAGCATCTCAAATACCAACCTATGTCACTGTGTGTGCACAGCACTCAGTAGCTGTACTGCTGCTGCTTGAAAGCAGCTGCAGACCCCTTCTCAGAGACCCCTGGTGCCCTCCTTCCCAGCAGGTCCCATCTCCTCCAGACCATCCCACCTGTTATTTGCTCTGCTAGCAAAACATGACACAGTGCATGGGAAAAGTCACAGCAAACAAATCACTTTTTTTTGCCTGAGATTCCCTATCTGGAAAGCAGTAATAAACTTCTCTTGAAAGGATACATTATCTTGGGAGGAGTAGTAACTGGGAAGTGACTAGTGTTAGTGTTTGACTACTACCATCATGAAAGCCAAATGGATTGTGGTTGTACTGCAAGATCCATTAGCCTTTGTTTGGAACGAATTAATGTACAACCTCAATCAGTTTGCAGCATCCGATCCAATATTGGCTATCCCATGATGAGCTGCAAACCCCTGCAAATTCTTTATCCTTATTACAATTCTTCCAATCTAAAAAATGAGTCAGAAACATCTATTAACATTTATAAATCACACATCTGAACAGATAGTAATTTGCCCTAATTTTTTTTAAATACTTCAGTCTTAATTCAGGTTGTTAGTCCTTAAATAATGGGTAGTTGTTATCAACTATTCCACATTATGGACTCACCACGCCAGCTCCTCTGAAATGATCATGTTCTTCCTTCCTACAAGATGCAAGGAAACAATCGTACTGACTGAGCTACAACCTTTAACTGAGCAATATGTGGAACGATCCCTCCTGGAAGGATCATTACAGCCGGGAACACACAGCCTGGGAGGTTCCTGCAGAGCACTGATGGTAACTTTTTGATGCGGGTGGTGGAAAAGCCATCAAGGAGACTGTGCTGCAGGACCTCGAACTAAGAAAGAAGGACTGGTTGGGGATTTGAGGGCTGGGAGCAGCCTTGGCTGTGGTGACCATGAGATGGTGGAGTTCAGGATCCTGTGTGGAAGAAGAAGGACACTAAGTAGGATTACAGCCCTGGAGTTCAGGAGAGCTAACTTCGGCCTTTTCAAGGACCTATTTGGAGGAATCCCATGGGCTAGGCGCCTAAAAGGTAGGAGGGTCCAAGAGTTAATATTCAAGCATCACTTCCTCCAAGCTCAGGACTGCTGCATCCCTTTGAGTAAGAAATCATGGAAAGGGGGGAGGAGAAATGCATGGATGAGCAAGGAGCTTCTGGCAAAATTCAAACAAAGAAGGAAGTTTATGGAATGTGGAAAAAAGGCACAGGCCACTTGGGAGGAATATGGGAACGTTGTCAGAGTACGAAGGGATGAGATGAGAAGGGCTAAGGGCCATTTGTAATCAAGGCCAAGAAGAAGGGCTTCTTTGAGTACATCAGTAGGAAAAGGATCACTAGGGAAAACATGGGCCTGCTGCTGAGTTAGGTGGGTGCCCTGGTGACAAAGGACATAGAGAAGGTGCAGTTACTGAACGCCTTCTTTCAGTTGCTACTGGTAAAGCCAGCCCTCAGGAATCCCAGACCCTGAAGCCAAGAAAGAAAATCTGGAGACAGGAAGACTTTCTCTTGGTCAGAGAGAGTTGGGTTAGAGATCAAGTAGGCAAACTTGACATCCACAAGCCCATGACCCCCCGGTGGGGTGCACCCACGAGTGCTGAGGGAGCTGGCAGATGTTACTGCTAAGCCACTCTTCTACATCTTTGAAAGATGTCATGGAGAACAGGAGAGGTGCCTGAGGACTGGACTGGAGGAAAGTCAAGGTCACTCAAGTCTTGGAAATGGGTGACAAGGAGGGCCCAGAAGACAACAAGCCAGTCACAGCTTCACCTCAGTCACTGAAAAGGTGATGGAATGTCTCATCCTGGTTGTCATCTCTGAGCATGTGGAGGGAAAGAAGCTTATGAGGAATAGTGAAGATGGATTCACCGAGGGGAAATTTTGGTTGATCAACCTGATGGCCTTCAATGGCATGACTGCCTGGGTGTATGAGGGGACAGCAGTGGATGTTGTCTACCTTGACTTCAGCAAGGCTTCTGACAGTTTCCTTCATAGGTAAACATGCTTAATTCTTCAAAGTTATGTTGCCTTACTTCTCTGTTACACCTTGAAAACATGCTTCTGTGAGTTCAGAGTTTTGTAGAAGAAAGCAGAATTGCATTTTTGTTTGCTGAATATTTAACAGCCCTGCTGTCCTCCGAGTTCTCCTAGAAAGTGAGCCTCACTGGGAAACTTAAATCCTCTGAGAACAAATTGTCTCTCCTATGAGTACAACCATAAAATAGCCCCACAGAGACCAACCCTGTGGCATCAGCTTACTAAAGGAAAGCAGAAGCCAATCCACCTCAGAAATAGCTGTGAAGCAATTGTGTTTGCTTTTATGTCTCTCTGTGGGAAAAATTAAAATGTGTACTCGTCAGCGTGAATTCTTTGTGGATTAATAGAGACCTTAACATAAGGAAAAGCCAGGGTGATCCAACTAGCTCATTAATCCCAAATTTTTGAGAAAACACATGGTTTTTCTTACTTTCTGCATCCCATTTTTATGTTGCTTTCTAGGAAGAAACATCAAAGACCTACTCTTTGTTTTCACTAAACGCATGGGTCTGTATAAGATGTGCCTGGGAACTACCCTTTTACCACCGTTGTTCATGCAATGGGAAGTTTCCCATTGTTCAGGAAAGAAATGACATATTTAATTTCATACTTTAACAGCAAATGGTGGTAATATCTTAATTATTTCTGTAGATGAACGAGCCATCGGAGGTTTCAGCATTCTTTGCTGCATTACAGATTGCTTGTTTTGCTGGTGTAACCATAATAGAGAAAAGCAACACTGCCTGTGCTGTGTGGCCATATATATATATATATCCCACTGAGAAGTGATATATGACTAGCATCAGCTGTATCAGTGGAGCTTATGCAGCAAGATTTATGTTTCTTACAGGAGCACTTGCTATAAATATAGCTATAAATACCTACTCATGTTTTATCTTAGGAGTTTATTCATAAATTTTAACAGTCAAGTGGACAGGTAACTGCCAAGGGGTTAGAGCTCCTTTGAGTAGATTACCTGCTTATAGACACAATTTAAGAAATCCAGGTTCAGCTGTAGCTCTGTATCACAAATCAGAGCAGCCTTCTTTAGCACCTGAAGTGCTGACTGTAGATATTCCAAATTGCAATGCATTGCAGTGCTTGTTTGATTTGTAACCAAGATGAAATGAACCTGTTCAGCAGCCAAGTAATTATTAAGTGGATGCCATAGAAAATGCTATTGGATTGGTTGCATAAACTAGAGTGTAACACTGTAACAAGCCTCAAAGAAAGAGTTTATTCTTCTTTCAGAAAATTCTTTTTTGGCAATGTCTGCTAATATTTTACTGTTTCTGCATTCTAAGTCCATTCAAGTCTTAGTAATATGCAACTTCACTAAGCTACTCTTCTTGTTGGTGTCGCATTCTGGCTCTTCTTCTCATGCTGAACTTCTCATCCATTTATTTCATGTCCATGGCTCAGTAAGGTGCATACAGAAAATGTACATCATGTTGTATTGATGTGCATTCTCCTGGCTTTCCCTGTGGCTTGGTGGCACAAATGGCACATGGGACAGGTGTCTGCTGTGGACTGACCAAGTGATGAGCAAACTGGGTCATAGAACCATAGAGTCACTGAATGGTTTGGGTTGGAAGGGGCCTTAAAGTTCATCCAGTTCCAACCCCCTGCTATGGGCAGAGACACCTTCCACTAGACCAGATTGCTTGAAGCCCCATCCACCTGGCCTCGAACAGTTCCAGGGATACATCCACATCTTCTCTGAACAACTTCTCAGAAGCATCAGTTCATGGGAGGCACAGGTCAGAGATCATTAGAAACCGGTGGCAGCAGCAGTCGAGGAAATCTGTTTCCTTGGCTTGAGAGGAGGGAACGAGGCAGAAAGCCGCCCTCCACATAGTGTGTATTCCACTTACTTGCTTACTAAGTTTTCCCTTAACGCCGTTGACATCAGAGGCACAACGTGCAGCTGACAGCACTGCGCAGCGCTCGGTTCAGCTGATGGCACTGTCTCGGTGCTTCCTGACGGCCAGAGAACGAAGAAAGCCCCCAGCAGCAGGTGACAGCCCTCATTTAGCAGCCGTAAGGGGAGCGGGCGGCAGGGAGAATTTCTGAGGCTCCGCGGAGCGCTGCGCTCGGGCAGCCCGGGCCGATCGCGGCGGGTCAAGGCCAGGTGAGCCCCGGGATGGCTCCCGGCGACAGCGACCCGCTCCCCGCCCCGACACCTGCGCGGCACCGCCCCGCACCACCTGGGGCCAGGCGGGGCCCCGCGGCCGCCCTTAAAGCCCGGCCGCCCCCAGCAGCTTCCTTCCTTCTTTCCCTCCTTTCCTTCTGTCTCTCAGCCCCGAGCGCTCCGGCGGGACCGCACCGGCGACATGGGTAGGTGTGGCGGTGTGGGATGGGGCAGCCCGGAGTGGGTGGCGGTCCCCGGCCCGCGGGAGGGATGCCGCCCCGGAATGAGCACGGGGGGATCCTTAAGCCGTTTCCCTCCGAGCTGGGTGATCGTGCCGAGCTGACAGCATGGCCAAGGGTCCTGCCCGCCCGGTTCGCGTCTGCTGCTTGGTGTCGGTCTGAGGAAGTCCCTGGGCACTCTTGCGCCTCTACTATCCCTCTTCCTCCGGGGCAGTTCTCTCTCTGGCAACGCTTTATCTTGGTTTACATGACTCTGCCTCGAAACCCGAGTGAGAGCCGAGTGATGGTGCCTCGGTCTCTGTAAGCTCTGTGAGCTGAGCCCCTGGCCGGTAAGGTTTATCCTACGCTACACTTACAAGGTGCGTGGAGCTTAAGATCTGAGCACACCTGTTTTTCACAGCTGTTAAATAATGCTTTTTCATCGAGAGTGTTTACCTAGGGTTGACCTAGTGTTTTTTAAATACATACATATACAAGTGGAAGATTGAGATAAGGGCAGAACCCATTTAGCTAATTATCCTAAAGATTTTTTTCCTGTCTAAACTGGAACACTGAGCAATAGAGGTACAAAAAATACTTTTTTGTGATGTATCTCTCCACTGCCCTTTGTTGGACCTTTGGTCCTGCAGTGTCTGAGCACATTGGTGTCTCTCATAGCAAGCAGTTCCTGGACTGAAGAAACCTTGTCTCACACAAGGAAGGAACCCGAAATGCCCACCCTCCATCCCCCCCAAAAAAACCAACCCAAGAAAATGCCATTGCATCTTCAGCAAGCAAATCTGTGTTCTGGGGACAAGCAACTGTAGTAATGAGCAGGCAGGTCTTGTTAGTGGTGCTGCCCAGGGGTGAACTGGGGTCTTGCTGGCTTGGGCAGACAACCAGGAGAATGGTGATAGTTCTGTGAAGAGAAAGAAATGGGGTGCAGCTGGGTGTGCTCATGTAATACCAGGATTGCAGCATTATAGGTTTCCTTGGATGGTTTCTGTGTTGGTGTTTTTCTGGAATGGTGAAAGGTGTGAAGCAGGGACTCCTGGAGGGGGATGTCCTGATGGTAGCAGCATCCTTGTGAAGGTGCTGTAAGGCTGCTCCAGCGGGCAGAGGCAATAGGCTTGTCTGTGCCCCAGGTCAGGTGTCAGGACCGTAGGCTTGCTCTGGAGCCAGAAACATCCTAGGTGATGGTATGGGTGTGTACAGATTTATTGTGGCACAAACAAGAAGCATTTCATCCAGGCAGAGTTGCTGTGATGGCTGCATGGAGCAAGGCAATGTGCTCCCATCTTGTGTCATGGACTGTGAGCTGCAAGGGATGCAGCATCCCACTACATCTCTGTGACTGCAGGGAAGGAACCCCACTGGTGGGAAGGGCTTGGAGCTATAAGCCTGCTGCACCTGGCCTGCAAGGCTGGGAAGGAGAGAATGGCCCACTGATAATTATTTAGATGTGGTGCTGAAGCCAAGAACTGAGTGGCTGTTGACTTTAATTTTCTTAAAAAATATTAAATATCTGAAGGGAACACACAGTGCACAACTGTTTAGAGCTTTATCTTGAAAAATGTGGAGCTCTTCAATACTTTGTGGTGAAAATTAGCAGTTCTGCGGGTTATTCTTTGTGGGCAATGAATAAGAGGGGCTGAAGGTTGCCCCAAAGAGGGACTGCTCCAATATGCTGTTAGCAAACCTCAGATTATCACTGAAAATTGCAAAAACTTTTACACTGAAATTTGCAAAATGCTGGTTACTCTGTGCTGTGTAGGTCGAACCCTGAAGCTGCCTGACAGCGGAGTCCTCAGCTAGTTTAGGTGCCTGTGTTGAAAGGTTGGCTTTAATGCTATCTTGAGTTTCCCCAACCGTCTCTGTAAAATGAGAATAGAGGGGTAGAGTCAAAATGTTCAGAAATAATTGTGTCTCTTAAATATTGAAGTCAGACTATGTCGTCTGAAAAAAATTGCCTCTGTGATGTCCTCTGTGTAAGGTTTCTTGCAGAGGTGATACTTTTGCCATCAGGAAAGCAGGAAAACCCCAAACCCAACCAACAACAAGACCCTAGATATTTTTTGCCCAACAGACAGGGCAGTGAGCTGCCCAAACTGATCTTCTCTGTACATGTTATGAAAAACTGGCCGTGTGATGCACATGTGCTGGAAAGGCCAACAGGTGGAATAACCGAGGAGCTGATAGGAAGACAGGCTGTTGCTAACACCTTGGTGTCCTTCAGTGTATCTGCTCGTGTGGGTTGTGGAAGGGACATTGCCAATAACTTGAATAACTCGTGTACCTGCATGTGCCCTGAACTGGCTATGTTAGCACTTTCAGAATGTTGCTTGCTCTCTAGGAAAATATATTCTTGAATCACCTGCATAATACTACTGTCTCTGTTGTGAAGGTACTTGTCCACAGCAGTGAAGGAAAGAATTGGAATAATCTGTTTCAGTGATTTCTGGAAATTACTTTATTTAGTATTGTGTCAAACACTATAGTGTTGCTGTCAGCTGTTTTCATCTGTTGTGAACTATGGACTAAATAATGATTTTGACAAACATACTTTTCTTATAGAGATGTATTATGGGCAGACTGGATTTACAAGCAGGGTTTTCAAAGTTCACATCTTGTACTTGGTCTTATCTTAATGACGATGAGATTGCTCATGTGGTTTTATGAAAAATGTTGACATCCACTATGTGGGCATAGGGCCATTATCTGACAGAGTGAAAGCTCAGCCTTCAAGCCTGTTTCCTGAGCTGAGGAAGCCCTACAGGACTCTACCTGGAGTGCTGCCAGGGGAGAGGGCCTGCCAAGAGCAGCTGGAAGTATCTTCAGGGCTGCAAGCAGCTGTCTGCTCTTGCTGCCCTCAATGGGACCTCTCTGTGCTTCCAGGTCTTCCCAGGTTAATATTCAGGTTTTGGGAATGCCTGCTAAAGTGGATCACTGAGTTGGGGCTGTATATTCCGTCCTCTAAAAGTCTCTTTTAAGGACTTGACCTCCATCCCTGGCAGGGCATCTTGAGCCTATTCCTTAATCTTGACTTGCCTTTAGGGTAACATCCCCAAGAATGAATTGTAACAGGAGTCATCATCTGTGGGTGGCTGGTTTACCATCACCTTGAATGATGTGTGGTGAGCAGCCATGGGATGCTTTGACTTGTCAGTCCTTTTGAGCTTCTCCTGGCAGTGTATAACTTCATGCATACCCTGAAAATCCAAAGGCTATCAAGGGAAGTTTTGCCTAATAACTGTGAAAAGTCTCTTTTTAAGAAACTGAAAATTTACTCACCCTGACCACTACTGTGTTTATATTTAATTTGTTTATTTAGAGTTGAACCTTCTTTGAATCTTCCATTGGTTTTAAAGGAGTATTACTTATTAGTTGCCATTAACTTGTAATTTATTTTTTCCCCTCCACAGGTGGAAAATCTACCAGCAAGTCGGTAAGTGTTGTTTTCCCTTATAAAAAGTTGCTCTACTCACTCTCTTTGGGTTACATTGTTTTGGTAATGCTAGCAGTGCCCAAAATAAAAATCACCCTATAAACATACATTAAATGTATACAATAATGACTTACCGGCCAATGTGTGCAAAAGCAGCTTAGTAACCTGTTAAATTCTAGCTAAGCATTAGTGTGCTCAGCACCCTGATAAAATGTCTGAAGAGACTTTGCTGACTGAGCAGACATTGGAAGGGAGGAGATTGGTCCCTGGAGCCCATCTTTCTTGTGGCTGAGTTATCATCATCCACTGCTCTTGAATCTTTGAACTGTTAATGGCATGTATCTCAGCAACCCTATCCCTACAGTGCAATGTCTTTGCATTTCTTATCTTGCAAGGTTTTACTCCATAGACTTTCCCTCGGCTTAGTGGCTTCCTCAGCAGCCAAAGTCAAAGCTGTGCAGCAGGGTGGTGGCAGCCCCAGGGCAGGACAAGGTTACAGAGGGCATTATAAAACGTAACCTTCAGGTTACCTGTTTGGTGGTGGATCCAGTGTTCCCTGACCAGTGAGGGTAACAACAGAAAAAGTTTTGGTAGATGTATGTGTGGGCACATGTACTGTAACAGAGGACAGTACAGTGCAAAACAAGGACTAGTACACATCATATATTAGCAGCGATTAGTTGCACAGTCTCCTCTTGCTTGTAGCATCTTGGAAAAACAGAAGGCCTGTCACCTTGGGAAAGACCCAGTAGCTTTCTCCTGCATGCCCGTGTTCATGCTCAGCTCCAGCTGTGACATGCAGATCCCTTCCAGTTTGGGGGCAGCCAGTGAAAACCCACCAGTGGCTGCTGTGCCAGCATGGGAATGCAGGACAGCTCCACCAGGCACATAAGCACTAGTGGCTGGAAACAAAACTCTAGCCTTGCTGGACTGTGACCTCCCCAGGCCAGCATGTAACACCCTGCTAAAGAAAAAGGTGTTGGGTAGGGTGATAGCATAACACTGGGGAGGTTTGTGAGAACCCCAAAGTGGTCAAAAGATTTTAGTGAGGTTTTGTGAAGTTCAGGTGGAGATGGGTCCCACCAGCTCCTGGGCCAGGACTGCTCTGTCTTTTTTTTTTCTCTGTAGGCAGGACAGACATGGGGAAGTCTTGATTCTGCTTCAGGAACAGATATTCTCTCCTCTCCATCTGGGCTGTTCCCAATTATGAGTCACACAGCCTGGGTTACTGTTTCAGTAACTAAGTTAATGTGCTGAACCAAAACTTCAGTATGTGGCTCTCCATCCCACAACCATTTTCAGGGCTTAGGGGAATGCTGTGTGGACAGGGCACAAAGCCTTCTTCTGTGTGAACTCCAGTCCACCAACACTTGTGTCCAAGTTGGGAGTTAGTTGTCCAAACCTCCTGCTGCCTTCAGCTGAAGGAAATGGGCAACTTCAAGTGAATTTTACCTAATTTTGGGATACAGGTGAATGGTCTTTCTTTGGAGACACCTCTTTCTGCCCATGGATGATGTGATAAATCAAGAGTGACAAGTTTATATGTAGGACTCAAATTTTGTGTGCTGTAAAGCAAGAGGAGTCCCATCTGGCACTTGCGTCAGCTGAGACTGGGTTCTTCCTGTGAAGCCTGCCTATCAAACCATGGGTAGGATATGCAGTATGTACATGGTTCTGCCAATAACAAAGGTCAGTGCTGTTCAGGCTGCTCAGGCATCCTCATGACTGAGTCAGATCAGTCATCAATGCTCCTGCAACTCTCTTATTTTAATTTCTTTTGCCATATTCCCAAAAAAAGCCTGTTGTAGCCCCCAAGTCTCCAAGTGTTGTGTTTGTTGAGGCTTTGCCGGAGACACTGGCTCTCCAATTTACTTGTGTCAGGCATGATTTCTCCGTCTAAGGTTTTTTCCTTTTGATCTGCAAAGTTAACTTCTTCCTGTTTCACATGAAATACAGATTAGTTTAATTCCTAAGCCTTTGTAATCCAAACAATGCCATTTTTTTAATTACACTTGAGCATGGAGAAGAACTGTTTTGCCTCTGGAATGTTCTGAAATGTCTTTCAAATCTGATTCTTTGCTGCTTGCAGGATTAAACCCATAAAAAAAGATTTAAGGGGAGGATTATGTTTAAATTGCATCCCCATTAATTTTAATAGAAATTAATGAATATATCATATATGTATCCACTAAGACAAATAGGTGATCAGAAGTTAAACTTCCAGTTCTAGTGACCATATCAGATTTTGCAGTAAACACGCATGGGCGAACAGTGCCCTCCTTCAGGTGCAAAGTCAAAGACAAAATCCCCGTTTATTGCACGTGTGCACACGTGTGAATTCCCTAAATACTCCCACAGAACAGGATATAACATCATGTAAACAAGAAAGATGTTCACCACAGTGTCTCCCTATCACCTGGAGCAGTACACAGACATTGCCTATTATGGTAACAGGTAAACAATACCCTATAAGGTCACAAACTACAATCTTCACTTCTCACAGGTCCAGCTTTGTCCACAAGCCACAAACCTCTTTCTGCCCATCCCCGGTGACCTGGACACAGTCCCAGGGTCACCTCCGGGCCCAGGAAAGAGGCTGTCTCTCCGGCCTTCCAAGCTTATCTCTCTGTCACCACACAGTGTAACCCAACAAGATTTGTACCTGATGTATGCTTTTTAACCATTGTCTCAATGGCAAGAACTGTGTCACGAGCTGCATGGCGATGACCATGGAAATGCCTGTTGCAGCAGGTGAAGGCTCAGTGAATCTGGCAGCCAATGCCATGCCATTTTAGGTTAGGAATAAATCTATTCTATCATCAGGTCTGAAGAAATAAAGGGTTCTTCATCAAGCAGAGAATTTTTAAGGATAAGAAGTTTTCCTGAGAGATTTGCTTGAATGAAAAGTTTAAATGTTTATTTGTCTCAACTACAGGTGCTTAAAAGTAGCCCCAAGCTTCTAACTGGTGTATGCAGGGGTTTGGCGTTGTGCATTTTTGGTTGGCTTTGGGTTTTGACTTTTTATTTTTCCAAAAACATTGGCTTTTTGCATATTTTTAGATCCCAATCAAGATTGCTGTAAGGATTAGGTGCTGGAGACCTCAAATATGCATAGTGCAACACTTGGAGATCATTTATAGCATAGCTAAAGGTCTTTTGCAAAGGGCAGATGAGAGTGTGCAGACCTGCGGGGACCAAGAGGGGAAAGTGAGAGCTGACTTTTGGTTCAGGTAAACTACTGTCATCCCACAGAAGCCTGTGCAGCCTCCAGACCCTGAGTACCTACCCACTCCCACTGAGTCCATGTTGAGCTTGCTTAAGCTGTGGGTTGCAGTGAAGAGTGTTAGTCTGGGTTGCACAGCTCTGAGCTCACGTTGTCTCTTGCCTCCAGGTGCTCTGCTGTGGCTTCCCTTTGAG
The DNA here is from genome assembly GCA_013397775.1 of Eulacestoma nigropectus. NCBI lineage: Eukaryota > Metazoa > Chordata > Aves > Passeriformes > Eulacestoma > Eulacestoma nigropectus. The sequence continues at coordinate 3,213,728 of VZTE01005077.1, read as the reverse complement.
CATCTTCTTCATCGTCATCAATGAGTTCTGCGAGCGGTTCTCCTACTATGGCATGAAAGGTATGTCCCTTGTCTCCTTGTGCTGAGCATATTACCCAGGCCTGACTTGGGTTTGTAACCTGTTGTTTTGTTGTTCTTCCTACAGCTGTGCTCATTTTGTATTTCAAATATTTCCTGCACTGGGAAGACAACTTTGCCACTGCCATCTACCACACATTTGTTGCTTTGTGTTACTTGACGCCAATCCTTGGAGCGATCACTGCGGACTCTTGGCTGGGAAAGTTTAAGTGAGTGCTTCCTCAGAAAGCAACCAAAGATCTTGAAAGCTCACCTGAAATCAGTGTTACTTAAACCATCACCTAAAACAGCAGCTCTGAACAACAGCTTCAGAACTGCTGTTGACTACTCCAGGGTAGTTTGTTTTATTTCACCAAAGCTTGAGGTTTTGATTGATTCAGCTCAGACTTGCAACTGCACTGTGAATTAACAAATGTTCCAGTTCTGCTAGTTGGTGAAGGGTAGTAGCATGCTTTCCCAGCATGCTGCATGTTTTTCCGCTCACCTGGACAAAATGTAAGCTAAACTAGAGAGTATTCACCAAGCTGTGAAAATATAACCGGAGGTTATAATTACATAGGACAGTCTCTTTACCTGTTGCAAGTGGCCACTGAAATAGCTAATTTCTGTGTTATTTGGTGTTAGGTGGGCCTTAGAATAAGTTTTAAAATACTGTGTGATTTCAGAATTGACAGATCAGTGAGAGGTCTTAGTGAGTAGCAATTCTTTCTCTGAATGATGTCTTCTGTGTTTTTAGCTGCAGGCTAGCTGGTCAGGATAGTACCACTGCAGTGCTTTGAAACATAACCAGATTATTCCCAACAGCTTTATCTTGCTCTCCTCTACTGATGTTTTGATTCTGAAAGTGTTTACTTTGCCTGAAAAAAGGCACAATAAAGATTTTATGGAGGGTTATGAGGCATGAACGTGAGCAGACTTGCCAAAGGTCTCCCAGAGATTAGAGGTGTGCTGTGCAGTCAGCTGCACTGTCTTCTTCTGCTGTAGTGACAGCCCCTAGGAACCCAGGGCTGTGACCACGGCCCTGTGTGCTCTGTGGAGCTGCTCTGAGCAGTGCAAACTCACTGCAAATAGCTGGATGTCTTGCAGATTGCAGCCTACATATATTGTGTACTTGCTTGTTTAGATACTGTGGCTTATTTTTTAAATTTATTTTGGCTTTTACTTGTTTTGTCAAGATGAAACTTTGCAGACCTTGCATCTCTTCTCCTTTGGTACTTGGATGTGCCAGTGCCACAACTGAAAGGCCCAGACCTTTAACAGGAGCTTGTTAGGATGGCTTAAACAAGAAAAAACATGCTTTAGGAAACAGCATTAGGGTTTAACGCCCTGAAATGCAGCAAGGTGTCACGAGGAAGGCTTAAACAAGAATTAAAAAAAAAAAAAAATTCTATGATGACAGGAGGATGAGGAGGTTACCTAAGCACTGTTAAACACTCTTAAAGGAGAGACTCAAATCTTCCACAATCCCATGTACTTTGTGCAGTGTCTGTCAAGGAGCATTCTGGGACCTGCTCACATATTGTTGGATGTGAAGTTCTTGGGGAAAATAGTAGAGAAATCACAGTTTTTAATTGTGTGTCATCAATGCAGTGCCAATTATGAAAGCCTTTGCAGTGGGCTTATAAGCCTCACAAATAAAAACCAGAAGTTTCTCTCCTGACCAGCTCAGGTTCAACTTCACTTGGAAACTTTTTCCCAGGTTATTGGGTAATTAAAGTAACTCTGTGGAAGCGCTATTAAAAAAACCCCATTCAACTGTATCTATTAAGTACCATTAAACAGCAGGCTCATCGTTGCCCCACTTGATAGATTTTTTTTTTTTACTCTGCTACAGGCAAGAGCAATTTTAAGTCAGAGAAACCTTGTTTTTAAGTGAGGGGAATTTGGTCAATGCCCTTCTTTTGTCAGGGTTCTGCTCCAAGCTTGCTGTGAGGATCTCTTGCCTATGTCGAGTAGTCGGATTGTTCTAGGTCTTTGAGCCTTGTCCTTCATTGTCATACCTTGCACTGGGTTTGGGATTACTCCTGAAAACTGGGTTTTTAAATAATTTCACATCATTGCATTGTGTTTCTCCTGCTTTTTGTCCAAACTGGGGACCCACATCTGTGCCTATTGAATGGAGGCCCACCCAAGGACAGAAGGGAACGTGGGTTAAACTACAGCCACATGCTTAAGGTCCAACAAAGTTAAAATGGAGTATGTTTTTTCATACAGAAAAGAGGATTGGGCCCTAAAGCCGGGGTGTGAGGGCTGGTAATTATGCAATACTACCATCCTAGGCACCTCCTGGCAGAGGAAGTCAGGCTGAAAGCCTGCAGCATGCACTCTTCAGTGCTGCTCTCACTCTGATCTGAGTGTAAAAATTTTGGTACACTTACAGCTGAGAGAGTGGGGATATAGAGTTGTTGTTCACGACAGTATTTCAGGAGAATTTCCATGTTTGAAGGAGGTTTTTAATTTTTCTTTTTTCTTTACTCCTGCAACTAAAATATAAAATAACATAGAGAATGTTTAATGATACTTAAATCAGTGTAAATTGCATCTTCCAGTGTTGAAGAGTAGTCCATTTGATCTTCACCATATAAAAAATATGAAAATGGCATTCTTGAGTTGCTTAGTAAAAAGGCAACCACTGAAGATATTTAAGTATTTCCTGTGACCTAGTGATACTTATAGAATCCATTTGTTATCTTGCCTTGTTTAATTAAATAAGGCTACCTAAAATAATAATAATAATAATAAATAGAATAGAAATATTGTGGCAGTGGTGTGTGGGCAGATTTTTATAGTAGCTTCTGACAAGTTCAGTGCATAATTTATTGTATCTGTTAATTGTTTTCATTACCATGAATCTTTAAAAAAAGCAAAAGTCTGCATTAGCTGTGTAATTATCTGTGTGCATTTTATGTGTGTAATTGTGTTAACATATCTAAGAAAACATATCTCCTCTCTTGACAACAGGACCATTGTCTACCTGTCCATTGTCTATACGATTGGCCAGGCAGTTTTGTCTGTGGGCTCCATAAATGACCTGACGGATCACAACCGGGATGGCTCTCCCGATAATATAGCACTGCACATGTGAGTTGCCTTGTACACCTTTTTTTCCCCAGGCTGGTGAAGGATAGGACAACTTAAATTTATGTTACTTGAATTTCAACTGTCACTCAACCACTCTATTATGTATGCTTTAAGAAAAAATGCCAAATGATTTTTTTTTTTTTCTTTTCTCCTTTGTTCCAGTGCTCTGTCCATGATTGGCTTGATCCTTATTGCCCTCGGTACCGGTGGGATCAAACCTTGTGTGTCAGCATTTGGTGGAGATCAGTTTGAAGATGATCAGGTAACAATGTCTTTCAGATTTTCAGTTATACAGATACTCTAACTAATGTTGGACTATTATAGTAGTCTAATAATACACATATTTAGACAGGTGCATTATTGCAGTGTTTTCCTGAGGAGCTGAAGAAGAAGCTAGTTAATTATTTGTCTTGAACTTTGAGAACAGAGGTGCTGATTTTTTGATCTAGGCTCATCAATGTGGTTGTGGCTAAGCCTTTCTAAACATCTTTCTGTTTTTACTGTAGGAAAAGGAAAGAAGTACCTTCTTCTCTCTCTTTTATTTGTCCATTAATGCTGGAAGTCTCCTATCTACTATAGTCACCCCAAATCTCAGAGGTAAGGTCACATGTTTGTTTGTTATTATTAAACATCAGAAAAGGAGTGTTGGATTGCAGTCCAGTTAGGTTTAAATTAAAGTTCTGTTCTCTGACACACTGGAGTTAACTAGCAAATAGTCTTCAGTGTGTGTCATTCAGCTTCTCAGAGATGAAAGTACTCTTAAAAACAAGCCAGTTTAAAACCTGAATTGCCTTTAGGATCAGCAGTACTAGATCAGAAGAGACATGCTGGAGCTAACAACTTGTAGGCCTTAATGCACATTTTAATTCCACAAAGGTATGAATGTGTCACTTCCAACACCTTTCAAACTATCACACTAGAAAGAGTTGTATTGCTTCCTGAGAAAGGAAGGGGAGAGAGCCTTCTCCTCTGGAAGTGGAGACTATTCTGAAGCGTGCCCATGCTAAGTACAGAGGCATCTATGCGTATAGGAATACATTTATCTATGTGACAAAGTAAATAACTTTTCATATTGTTAAATAAGAAAGTTATGTTCTCTTTGCTTGTAAAGAATAGCATGATGCTAAAGAAAACCAAGCAATTTGCTAACTTATATGCATTTGGATTTCTGTGGCAAGCTTCAACCTATAGTGCTGTATGGATGCACTCGCCAGCAGTTTCAAAAGGCTGCTTTTCTCAAAAGAGAGGAAACAGCATGTGAATTCTAGAATAACCCTAAAGCATGGGGCTGAAATTCTGGCCTTTGGATTTCTTGACTGGAAAAGACTCTGTAGAAGAGTTTTAGATGTCTGCTTAATGCAAATTCTATCCTTTCCCAAAAAAGGAAGGAGAGATGCATAAGGCACAGTGTGTAGTTTACTTCCTTGCTGATACAGGGTGAAAAATGCCTTGGAAAAAAATGACAAATTGAGCTGAGGGAAGTGATAAATTCTTATTTCCTGTAAAGGCTTAACTAGAAGACTAATATCATTAAATCAAGGTATTAGTTATCTGCAAGCTAACATGTTTTTTCCAAACCATACTCTCTAATTCTCCTCTTAGAAGAAGTATGGTGAAGAATGTAATAATTTTGTTTAGTCTTTTATTTTATACTGCTAGTAGCTATGTTCATACGCTGAGCATCACTTTAGGATGTGTGCTTGAAGTCTATAGAGTCAAATCTGTGACTAATGCCAAGGAGGGGAGGGGGCTGGTGATTGGGATGTTTTTTCGACAAGGGACACTTACATGACTAGAATCTTTGTTTATGAACTTATCCCCAAACATTTGTAATCTAGTTCCTTTCTCACTAAGGACATGCTTTTGACCTTTCTAGTGTAATTCTTCATGTCTCAGTGTAGACTAGGTGTAAATTTCCTGTGAGTAGATCCTGAGAGGCATTAGAGTGTTTGGCCTGGAGAAGAGAAGGCAAAGGGGGATTTTATCAAAGTATAAAAAATACCTGATGGGAAAGAATGAAGAGGATGGAGCCAGGCGTTCTTCAGTGGGTGGTACCCAGTGTCAGGTCGAGAGGCAATGGGCACAAACTGAAACTCAGGAGGTTCCCTCTGAACATCAGGAAACACTTTTTCACTCTGAGGGTGATCAAGAACTGGCACAGGCTGCCCAGAGAGGTTGTGGAGTCTCCATCTTTGGAGATACTCAAAAGCCATCTGGACACAGTCCTAGACAACTACTTCCAGGTAGACCTAGTTGAGTGGAGCACTTGGACCAGATGACACCCAGAGGTCCCTTCCAACCTCAACAATTCTGTGATACAGAATTCCTCTTTTCGATAATGAAAGAGAAGTTGAATACTGATCCTCCACTCTGAGGATGTCAGCAGACAGGTTTGTTGTTCCCCTGTGAATTAACAGTGAATGCAAAGAACAGAAACCATGTGGAAGACACTAGCAGTGCTGACTGGGACTTTTATATGATGTTACTTTTTACTTCAGCTACAGAGTGTGGCATTCATACCAAACAACGGTGTTACCCGCTAGCTTTTGGAGTTCCTGCTGTCCTCATGGCTGTTGCCTTGGGTAGGTGAATCTGTTGCCTCGGTAATTAGATGATAACAATCTCAGAATAATGAAAGTGTGGTAGAATCTCCAGGTATTGACCTCTAGCAATACCTGATCATTTCTGCAGTTTTTGACTTAAAATTTTTTCTTGGGTAGGGAGGTGGGTGGGATTAATCTGAAGCACTTGCTTTTACAGAAGAGACTGATTTACCAAGAGAGTCTGATGGGGCTGGGGTGAGGCATGAATATATCTTCGAATTCTATACATGATGTAAATTACTGCCTATATTTCTCGGATTACTGGTGTGTACAAATAGATCTTTTGAATGTAGGGTGAGAACTCTCAGAAAATGTGTGTTATGGTCATTATCTCTAGCCCAGGATGGTAAACTGTATGAGATAATTGTCCCTGCACTGGAGAAATCCCATACTTGAAATGTCAGTCCTTCTCAAACACCTGCATTTTTACCAGCTGTGCTACAGGTCACTCCCTGAGCCTTACTGCTGACCAAGAAACTGGGGGTGCCATTATGTACTACAGTGTCCCCCTCTCATGGTCCTGGTCCTGACTGGGAGCCCATCCGGCTACCAGTGACCTTGTCTTGCCCGTGAGCCCAGCCCAGGCTGGACAGCGGCTGAGGGCGTTTGCCCATGTCCTGCCCTGCATGCGGGATGCTGAGGCTGGGCAATGTGCCTGGGCCTGGGACCAGAGGACACCTTGGCGAGTCCTGCAGTTCAGGCAGAACCTCGCATGTCCCTGCATGATGTGAGCTGCAGCATCCTGAGCTCCTGAAAAGGAGCTTCTACAGCAAGGCCAGAGTCAAGGTCCTAAATGGTCCTTGTTTTGACTATTCCTTTAATTGAGATAACCTCTAAATGAGCACTTACCTTAAGAGTTTCCAGATTTAGTTTTTTGTCTTGAATAGAAGCAATCTGTTTTTATTAATTTGATTTATTTTACTGCATGATAGCACATGAGTAGGCAATTACATTGCTTCTTAGGCGGCTTATTCCCACACGGATTTAACTCCTTGACTTACAGTTTCCATACCAAATTATTTGCCACTATTTTAATTAAATCCTGAGTTGCTTTTGGTTTCTGTTTGCCTATTGTAGTTGTGTTTGTAATTGGAAGCAAAATGTACAAGAAAGTTAAACCGCAAGGAAATGTAATGCTTCAAGTTTCCAAATGCATTGGGGTAAGTACTGCTTACATTCCCCAAATCCCTGGTAGCAGTTCTTAAAAATGTTCTGTAAATGTGCCTAAATCAGAAATCTGTCTTAATATGAGAAAAGTTTCTGAAGTTTTTTACTTTATTACAGAAGGCTTCTTACTGATACCTCCAGATTTAGTCTGTCTTTTTATGCATATCTTGAGTTACATGTGAATTCATACGCAAAGGAAACAAGGTGTCAGTGTTATGTAAAAGTTTATCCCAAATTTTGGGAATCGTTCCTTCTGCATTTGTGCACCTTTATGCAGAAAGAGACAAACATGCCTTGAGGTGAGTCAAGAGCAGAGCTACTAGTACATTTTACCAGCAAAAACTTACTCCTTATTAAAAGAGTATTATTTACAATGCAGAGGTTTATTGGTCCCCACTGTATTAAGGAAGTTTGGGGGGTTGCACATCAGTGTCATCTTGCAAGGAAAGGAGTGGAATCTACATGAATAGCACAGCATGTCCCAACTTTGCAGTGCCTCAACTTTGAGATCAGATTTATTCTCGTATAAGCTTCTTCATTCTCCATACAGATCGGACAGCTTTATACAGCCCAGCCTATTGCCTGTCTTGTAAGCACTGTCAAAACCAAATCTCTGTAGGTGACTTTGGCCATTGCTTAGAGTGCTGCTCCTAAGGCCCAGCTTGGCCTTGCATGTTATTCCATGCAGAAACTTAGGAGTTCTTTGGGACTGTATTTGTGTATATTCAATGTCAGGGTGTGAGACATAGCTACAAGATGCAGCTTCTCATAGTAAAATGCTCTCCTACAGCCATTCAGCTCTGAAAACCTGTGCATATGACACTATTTATTGTTGTACATAAGTAAGACTGAAGAAGGCAGATATTGCAGCTCCTAACAGCAACCCACATTGAGAGAGACTGCTCTGAGTTGTTTGGTCCACCTAACCCCCAAGGGCATGCTCTGCTGCATATGCAGTGTGAGGCCTTATGAAACAGTATTCTCCTAGGTGATTGGAGCAGTTAACAGAAGTCAAGTCACCTTCAGCAGCCTCTAAACACAAGAAGCCAGGAGCATCATCTCTAATGACAAAACAGTTTATTTCTTTTTAAATATTTGGAGTGCCATTAAACATAATTCTGTCTCTCCTCAGTTTGCCATCACAAACAGGTTTCGGCATCGCAGCAAGGAGTTCCCCAAGAGAGAGCACTGGTTAGACTGGGCAAGTGAGAAGTATGATGTAAGTACTGTGGGAGCCTCCTCTGCTGTGACATCCCTTGACCCTCAGCTTCTCTCTGTCTGCTCTGATCCATTGCCTCATGCACTAGGCAAATAGTTTTGGGCCTCTGGATCATTCAGTAGCTGATCTGGCCAAACCTCCATGCTCTCCTGGCATTGCAGGTTATCACCTCAGCTCCTGTGGGAGAAAGCAGAGCTATGTGACTCAATGCTCTGTGTAATTACAGGCTGTCCAGGGAAATTCAAGGGAGATGAAGAAAAGACTTTCTCTTGCCAAACAAATACAAACATTTAAAGTTTTTGGTTAGAAAAATAGCAAGCATTATCTTTCCTTCTCAGCTTCCTGTATCTCATGGTAAACTGGCCTCAAACAATATATGCTGGTGTAATGACTGCAGAGGGGAAAAGGGAAATGGTGCTGCCTGTTATGGTCAATACACAGGGCCATAATACTTGTCTTGGTATGAAACATCAGAATTATGCTTTGGAATTTCAGCTTAAGTGGCTAAACACTGCATCCCCTCCAGCCTCAGTACAATTTCTTATCATGACTCTCAAAGCCTGGTATCCCATAGTTCCCAACTTGTCCCTTGCCTACTGTCCACTCTGCCCTGTTGTCAATGGCAGCACAAACCTTAGCCTGTCACCTTTATTTTCCTTTTGCCTGTATGCTTTGTTCATATGTGAAATTCCTCAGTTGCCTATCATTCAAATATCTCCTTCCTAGAAAAATAACGTGGCACTAAGCACTGAATCTCATGCTGCCATCAGTGTACATGCAAAGAGGCCCAGGTCTCTCTGAGTGACCTTTAACCAGCAGCCCTTCCCACACACACAGAGGCAGACTTTGTACTATTTTGCCAGAGATCATCAGGTGTACCCACAACACGCAAAGCTTAATGTGTGGGTAAACATTATGTGATGGGTCTTTACCTGTTGCTGTGATGTGTAGCAGTCTGAAACGGTCTCTTTTTTTTTCCCCCCTTCCTTTTTTAAACCGATTCCTCTTGTGTAATTTTTATTTTCTGCAGAAACAACTGATTGCTCAGACGAAGATGGTGCTGAAGGTGCTTTTCCTTTACATCCCTCTCCCCATGTTCTGGGCGCTTTTTGACCAGCAGGTAAAGTAGAAATTGTTTGGCTTGGTAATTATGGCTGTACCATGTCACTCTACATACTCTGAGACATAAAAGGTGCCTATGGGAGTGTGGAAAAAGAAATTCTTTATCCTGGTTTTATTGCAAAAGGGTGATTACTGAGTCATGTCAGTACAGGATGATCTGCAGCCAGGGGCAATCTCAGTTTATCTGAGCACACCCACGACAGATTCTGTGACTGAGGCCTCTGTAAATCTTGTATCAGCCTGGGAGTCAGGCAACAAAACAGTAATTTAAAGCTTTCTTAGTGCTAATGTTTCTTCAATTGTCAGATGAAATTTAGGGTCCTAGTGTAAATGATCTGGAGAATCAGGGTTTAAATCTGGATCTGGATGCCAGTTTGCTTAATCACTCACACCTTGTTATAAATACCTTACATCTTCAAGCAGAAGTATAAGCCTATAATTCCCATTCACTTGGTGGGCTGGGTGCTGAAGACTCACAAAAGCAGCATTCATAGTTAAGCATTGAAGTATGCATTTAGGAAGATGCTTGGGAGAACCAGGGGTTGAAAGCCTTATCCAAGTCAGATGGTAGGAAGTTTGGTCCAGACTCCCTATATCCTACTGCTTCAGTCTAGTGCCCGTGAGCTGTAGCTTCAGTGTGACCTGTTCCAGTTAGGCAGCTCTGCTATAAATTCAGAGCTCAATACTCATTACATGCGTAGGAACTCACATCTTGGACAATGGTGTGTCATGGGTGGGCTGAATGCTCTGGCAACAGATGCAGCGGTAGTGTTCTTGTCTCATCCTGGGCTCTGGCCTAAAGTCAGCCCCTCCCTAGTTGTTTGGTCCACCTAACTTGGGGCAGAGGGCTCCAGGCAGGTCAAGCCCTGGCTTGGCCGCTGGCTCTGGGCTGTGTGAAGGAAAGATGATGAGTGGGAGGTGTGGGCTGCTCGGGCTCAGGCCGGCAGCACACGAGCCGCGGGGTGGCTTCTGTGCGCAGACATGGCAGTGCCCTGCACAGGCTGTCCCTGCCCTCTCTCCAGCTGATTTCTGCATCTAAGTTATTTTCTGCTGTATTTCACAAAATGAGTAAATGAAGTGGAATGGGCCATGAGGCTCACTTTGTTCAAATGTTTACATTGCAGACTAAGAATACTCCCATAGCAAGCTAGCTTTACTTTTTGTTGTATTGCATGTCTTTTCCAACATTTGACTTACGAAACCAATTCAAAAGGAACTTTAGAGCATTGATTTACTGTGACATCTAATTTTTTCTTCTCTTATTAAGGGGTCAAGATGGACACTGCAAGCCACAGCAATGAATGGGGATTTTGTAGGTTACTTTTTATTCATTTTTTTAAAATTAACACTTTTCAGACCAGTTTTACTTGTTGTCATAATATTAAAAACGACTTATTTTTTTCTTCACCAGGGTGTTCTAGTTCAACCAGATCAAATGCAGGTATGTAGTTTTCTATCTGCCAATTTCAAGTACTTCTGAAACATTATATACTTATTGCCCTTACTTAAAAAAAGCACTTTGAAAAATACTGATTTTTTTTTTCTCATGTTCATCTTCCCCAGATTGTGAATCCAGTCCTGATTATTATAATGGTCCCAGTTGTAGATTATTTGGTTTATCCTTTAATCAAGAAATGCAAGATCAATTTTACGTAAGTTGATGTAATTATCTGACTTCAAGAGAGGCTCATTTTAGTGGTTTCTTTAACTGGCTCTTCCAGCCCTAATGTAACAAGAGCAAGCATTCAGCTAAGGAGGAAGTAGAAGTGTATTTAAAATGGGTTAATATTTTAAAGAAATGAAAATATTAAAAAAATCAGAATATTGCAAGTGGTATGGAGAGGCACCACAGATTAGAAGAGCAGAATCTAATAGTAAAGTAACTATGTTTTTCAGTTAAGGACAAAATCTTTTGATTGCAGGAGAGATGATCTTGACTTTTTTCCATATCCCCCATGTCTACCCCCTCTCCCTCCTGAAGAACAGGAAGTAGAAATACAACATACATCCTTAGTATTTGTCATGTTTTGGGCTTAAAAGTAATTGAGACACAAGATATTTCCTCTTCAGTCTCAGTTGGGAATCTGGCTCACTTGATACTTCTAGGTGGAGCTTTGGGGGCATTACACATTATTTTTCAGTGTTGGTAATGAAGTGGCTACCACACTTTGCAAGAGTGCTTGGAGACCCAGAAGAGAATACAGCTCTGAAAACAATTTTCAGAGAGCTACGATGCAATGCTGTTTTTCCATATAGCCCTGAAAAATCTAGGGTGTGTGCTGTGCTGGAAACACTGTCATTCATTTGTGGACATTCTACACTGGATAAATGATCCCACAAATGAAATATATACTCTAAATCTATCCTTACAGCTTAATTGAATGCCAGTAGATGTCTTCTAATTCAACAAATTTCCCTGGTTTTGTTCAATCTTATTTAAATATAGCAATATGGAGACAAGTTGTCATGCTCTTTTAAAAGGCATATCTTCTTGTCTCTTTCTTGTTTTACAGCTAACAACTGTACTGGATTGTTTTTTTCTTCCCACAAAACCAGATTTTTTCAGGAACCTAATAATTATGGTCAGTCAATGCTTGAGCCCAGCAGATGCAGAGTAACAGGTTATTAGGATGCTGCAGGAAAGATGTATTTCCTGATAGTGTAACTATGAATTGAGAGGTACCCAGCTTAGCAGAACACTTTCTGTAAGAACATCAGCCCTTCAAATGGTGATATTGTGCTACCTGTCGCCATCTGAGTTTCCCAGAGTGGAAAAAAAAACAACAAGCAGCTGAAGCTTTGAATTACCGCTTCTCTTAAATCTTATGTGTCCTTTGCTGTACTAGGCCCCTGAAGAAGATGACTGTGGGGATGTTCCTCGCCTCTATGGCTTTTGTTGCTGCTGCCCTTGTGCAAGTGCAAATAGATGTAAGTTCAGCCACAGGCGAGTATTTACTATTAATATTTAGTTATTAATTGTTAATTCAGGAAAAAAAGGTGTGCTTAAGGGGAAAATGAACCGAGACTCCTAAATTTGGAGCCAATCACACAAGCATAGAAGTAGAGGAACTGGAACTATATTGCAAGACTGTGGTTAGCACAGTAAAAATGACTAGCAACAAACACCATCCTGCAAAACATCACATTGAAGTTAATATAAATCATGCATTAAAGGCAACCTCAATCTTTAAACTGAGACTAAAAGCTGAAAAGCAGACATTTGCTTGGCCCACCAGAGGGCTACTTTGTATGTTTGATCTCTTCTGATGTTTAAACTGGAGGTGAAGTGTGACAGTTCTGGGAAGCATCATCACAGCATGAGCAAAGATGACACTTGTTGAAGGAAGGATTTGTCTCCCCTAACCTTCCTTGCCCCAAAGGGAGGTGCCATGCCTGAACCAGATGAAGCTTTCCCCTGTAGCTGGGATATTGGCAACACCTCTGGGTGGCGATCCATTGCATCCCAAGATCTGACTAGCTATCTAGAGGTGTCTGTTGTAGATGAGAGACTTCTTTTCTAAGGCAACTTGCAAGACTAGTAACAAAACCTGATTCAAGTTTCATCCCTTAGACAATCACAGATCAGCAGGCAAATGCTAATCTTCAACATGAAATAACAAAGATTACAGTAATTATAGCAATTTTTTTCCATGTGACTTAGGGCACTGATTTTACTTTTTTTCTGTCCTATAGAAAACCTATCCAGTTTTCCCTGCAGCTGGGCAAACTCAAATCAGATTAATAAATCTAGGTGTTAATCCTGCAACAGTTCAGTTCCAGCCTCAACTTCAGAGTGTGGATGTAGCACCTAATGAGGCGGTAAGTAAGGGCAGATGAGAAATATTAAAAAATAAATTAAAAAAAAAATCTAATGGAGTAAGTCAAAGTAATTCTTAACTGATGGTTCAAAATTGAATATTTGCTAGGATTTTTTTACTCTAATAATTTTAACAATTTTTTTCTTTGTATTGTGGAATGAATTGTTACTGAAAACACAGTGAGTGAAGAAATGGTAACTATGTCAATATTTGAAGTATTACTAGTTTGTTTTGACAAGAGTGGGTTTTTTTCCAAGAAACTTTCATAAACTGAACAGTGACTTGGAACTAGTTGAAAATTCCCCTCTTGTTAAAAAGATTCCATTTCTTAAAAGCAACCCCTTTCTTCAGTAAATGTCCATTCAGCTCTAGTGGGTCACTGCTATTACTGAGAGGGATGACTTACCTGAACAGGGAGCTTCTTCTGTGGCTACATCACACGTTAAGCTTCGGATTTTGCTGCCAAAGAACTTTTTTAGGTTCTAATAGAGCACAGCACTGGTAGTTCTATTGACAGCAAAATGTGGTGGCTCTGATGGGTGTTATTGATACAGGATGTTAGGAAGTGTATTCTCTGACAGCCTGCAGTTCTGTTTCCCTTGAAGAGGACAGATCCTACTCCAACCTCCTCCAAATTTGCCTCACATGGAAACAGAGCTGTGAGGAGAAGATAAGGGCACCTAAACTATATACTGACAGGGACTTGATGTAACCATGGTACATACCTGAAAATGAAAGGTATAGAATGCTCTATTCCCTATTACAGACGTTTTATAATCCAGATGTGAATTATAAAGTGCTTTTGATAATCCTATAAAACAAAAGGTTTGTTTTAGTGTAGCACTAACATGTTTATTAATGGTTTAAGTATTTTATGTTGATTAAATGTGTTTTGAATATTTTAAACATGTCACTTCCGCTTTTTGGAAAATACTGAATTGCATCTTATGTTGGTGCTACCTCTGTGGCTAAATAGAATTTTACTTGGTGGTTATGGTAAGCCTGATTTATCTGGAGCAAGAAATAGGAAAATATAACAGCTATTCCATAATGCTTGTGGGAAGCTCATGTAACTTTGAAGCTCATGTGACAAATTAATAAAAATAATGATCAAATGGGATTAATGCTTGATGTAGAAAACCTAATAAAAATGAAAGTTAGGGGATGTTCATGGTCTCTGGCACTTCAGAAATAACATGTCTGTAAACCTCTGACCCTCCCCAGAGCCCATAACATTCCCTCAAAAGTGTAGACAACTATGCAGTTTCACAGAAATCCATGGCAATTTTTTTGTCTTTGTAGACTGGCTACATGATATTTGAGACTTCTAAGCTGCAATCATTACACATAATTTCTGCATTTCTAAATAAAACTGAGCATTTGGAGCTGCTAGAGGGACAACGCTACACTTTGGCATTTAAGTGGAGTCCATTAGGCATCAATTCTAATTTGGTAAGTCTGCTTATTTCTTAAGATAAACATCAATGTTTTGACAGCTATCTATGTGGGGTGTGTGAAGTTGAGAGGACAAGCTCTGGATAGCTTTTTTCCTTTGTCTTGTTTTCTGTCTCTCCTTGTCTCTGCTGCACCAGACTGGTGAGCTGTAGAGAGTACACCAGGATGTCGTTTAAAAAAAAGTACGAATTTATTATTTACCTTGACAACTACCTTTTCACCAAGACTTAGGTGTGTGGTCATAGTGTTTTCTAGTAGATGTGTGTGCTAGTAGGATCCTAAAGAGGAAGGTCTGGAGTCCTGCTCTGAAGCCTCTGTTAATTCCCACTGCTGTGTAATAGTGCATATTTAAGCTGTTCTCTGATCCCAATGACATATTTTGATAATGGTCTTTTCCACCAGATATTGGACAATGTTACATCAAAACCAGAAGAAGGAAAAAATCTCATCAGGTAGAGTTTTTTTTGTGTAAATTTTGACAGTAATGTGACTGTCTCTTTAATCTGTCTTTGGGTGGGCTCTTCTTGTTGAACATAGTTTTCTGTACTGTAGGAACTCACCTCTTGCTGGACACATCACTTGATGTTTTAGGGGATGTTACAAGTTCTGAGTCATGATTCACTTAAGTTATCTTGCACACCTGCTTTGGGTGTAATTTAGCTAAAATTGGAAGTGTATGCTTCATTCCATCGCCTAGACTTTTTATTGGACAAATGGCATAGATTACATATCTATACCTCCTTTTTAATCTTGGATAAGAGGTATCTTCCTACTTCTCCCTTCTCTGCTTTTCTTCTCAATCTCCCACTTGCAGATGCATCACCTACTGCTTGTAGTAGCAGCTTGCTTTAGATGTTCTCCTAAGGCAGTGGGCTGATGGGGGTCTAACTTGCTTTTTGTATTAGCTACACTTTAAGAGATTTAGAGTTCTTTCCAAAATGTTAACTGATTAAAAAAAAAAAAAGTATTAAATGGGAAGACTTGATACTTGTTGTGCTGCCAATATATAATTAAAAGTAAAACCTGTATTCTTTGACTAATGCATGTTTTGTGTAGTATTTAATCACTCTTCCATTTTAAAGGTTCATAAACAATTACCCTTATTCTGTCAATGTTACTATGGATGACATGGCTTTTGGAGCACTGGATCCTCTTTCTGTCAGTAATTACAGCATCGTTCAAAACCAAGACTGGTAAGCATTTTCCTTTATCCTAATTTAATCTCTTAGACATACTTGTCCTTGGGAAAGGGGCGCAGACCTTTTTTTAAATATATAATACACACAATTTATTACACCTATGGTCTGAACTGTGGGGTTTGGGTTCTTTTTTTTTTTCAGGTCATTTCTCATTAAGGCTTCAAATCCTCTGGCCTCTTGTACAGTTCTTTCAAAGAAATTTGGATTTGGCGGTGCCTATACCATTTCAGTTGATGATGTGAGTTGCCACTGTTGTTGGATGGACAACACAGAATTACTTTCCATGTTGATACTTTTCTTTAATTAAAAAACACTTGTAGAATTATTCCTCTTGTCTTTAATCATATATATGATAGAATTCTGGTATGTTAAACGGGACATAAAACCATTGTTAACTATAAAAATAATGATGGTTATAATAATAACTTAATGCAAGAATTCATGATCACCACTAATGGCCCTAAATCTTTAGCTCTGTTAGACACTACAGATTTTCATGAAGTTTGATGTAAAAAACCTATACTTTATAACTAGGTATGCAGTGCTTCATATGCAATATTTGTTATTTACCCTGAACTTTCTATATTATTATAGAACTGCTTAGAATGCCTTTACTGTGCACTAACATGCTATTTTAATAATGTTCATTATTACTGTTCCTAACATGCTATTTTAATTCCCAGTGTACTAAGTACATACTTAACGTAACATACTTCGAAGATATTGCACCAAATACAGTCCATATGGCTTGGCAGATCCCTCAGTATTTTCTTCTTACATGTGGAGAAGTAGTGTTCTCTGTCACTGGGCTGGAGTTTTCATACTCACAGGTAGGTATTCCTCTTCTTGTGTTAAGCATCTTGGTGCAAGTTAAAAGTTCCATGATCTCTTGTTTTTAAGTGGTGGTTCTGTGCTGCTGCTTTGATCAGCTACATTCCTCACAGCTCCCTAGTAGGACTCTATAGGCTGATGCAAGTTAGCCCTGTTTCACTAGGATTTGGTGTTTTCCATGAAGCTATTCTGAATTCTGTCATTGGAAGACTTGACTACCTCAAATTTCCTTCTCACATGTGACTTTCCATTGAAAATAAGTGCAACTGTACTGCTGCTGTAAAACCAAACCGGAGAGCTCTCAAATATAAAATCAGGAAGTATTGACACCAGTTTTATCTCCACACCAGGTTACTCCATACAGCCTTTATTAGCAGTTTAGTTATACACTTTTAATTCCTTTGTCTTCTGACTCCAGTTTATTAGCTGTGTGTATTTCTTCTCTTAATTCTGAATCTAGAAAGTGCAGTGATGGGAATGTTGTAAGGCGTGGCTTGCTAGGTGATGCACTCAATTTCTTCATGTCATGTGTGCCACGTGTTACTGAGATGTGAAATACGCTTTTTAGTTCCTCAGTGTGCATAAAGTAAAAGGTGTTACAGTTAGTGTGCTAGTGGTCTCTTGCTTCTCAAAGCCTTCTCCAGACCTGTTTAGCTCCTAGCAATTTTTAATGTCAAAAAATAAACAAAAAACCCCAACCACCACCAAAACCTACCAAACCAAGAAACCCTCTTCCCTGCAGAGAAATAGTGTTCATTGTAAGGTAAAGAATGCACTAAATGCATCAGAAAATAAGTGATAACACTGAAACTTAAATGTCTGTCTCTACAGGCCCCATCTAACATGAAGTCAGTGCTGCAGGCAGGATGGCTGCTGACTGTGGCTGTTGGTAACATAATTGTCCTTATTGTGGCTGGGGCATCCAAACTCGACAAGCAGGTAAGCATGCAAGCAGTAGGTGTGCTATTATATTACACTGTGAGAAAGCAGTTCTAATCCAGGGGGGAATCATGGCAGGTAATACAAATAGTTCTTCAGCAAAGGTTTCTACTTGCCTAGCGTTTGCCATCCTTAACTCTTGTTGTCAGGCTCCTTTGCTTGCAAGCAGCAGTTTCTAGCATCTCTGCAGTAAATTTCTTCTCATGGTGTAGAAATTCTGTGAACTTTTGAGCTGAAATTCTGCCTTATGGAATTAAAACCAACCAAAATTCTGTTAATTGCTAATGAGCCTTCAGCTGCGTACCACAGCCTTGCCACATCCCTTCTTCTGGCTCCATTGGTTTCAAACCTCATTCTTTGGGACATAAAAACTGTGGCTCTCCTGCTAAAGAGCACTTGTACAAGACTTTCTATTTATTAGTGCTCCGTAATGAATTAAAATAGCTTTCTGAGAGAGGGAAGATCTTTTCTCTGAAACAGGTCTGGTAGTCCCCAACTTCAGCTAAATTAAATCAGAAAGAGCATGAAACAGATATTGAGGCTTTTCAGGTAGGGTTTCTGGTCTTGATCTCTGCCCACATCTGTGGTCAGTAGGTCAGCAGTAAAAATTTCTAAGTGGAAGCAGAATCAGTGTCACCCTCGTTTAGAGTGAGATTATCTGCCCAAAAGGAGGGGGGCTGAGTTTCCTTCTCAGTCTTTCATTCAATTCCCAGTTCCTCCAGGAAAAGGATATTGCAGAATTTTTCAGCATTCACAGAACTTTTGTCATTTCAGTGAAGACAGAATGTCTGAAAGAACCTCAATTCTCAGTTGCTTTAATATGTATCGTATTAGTCCTGTAAGCCGTATGATACTTGTTATGTATACTCAGTTTCACATTCTGAGTTTACTTTCTGAAAATACTAAAATGGTGTAATACTCTTGACAAATGAATATTGGTGGCTAAATTCTGCTTTTTTTTTTTTTACAGTGGGCAGAGTATGTGCTGTTTGCTGCCTTGCTGTTGGTAGTTTGTGTCATTTTTGCTATCATGGCTTCTTTTTATACCTATGTTGATCCAAATGAGATTGAAGCCCAGTTCAGTGAGGAAAAAAAGGAAGAAGACAAGAAGGACCAAGATGACAAGGAAAAGGAAGCTGAAGCTGATTCTCGAATGTAAAAGCTGTATTCAAGAAGTGTCTGTAAATGATGGAAATCCCATTCACTCTCTCTGCAGTCAGAGGAATCAGGGTATCAGTAATAACACCTCTGGATTGTAAGTCTTGTGGGAGACATTATGCAAAACTGTTTGAACTTAAAGTGCAGCCTCTCTAGGGAAGCAATAGGAAAATATTAGTTTCTCTCTTGTAATGAATGTGGTATCCTGAAGAAACTCCAGCAGAATTTGCACTCTTTATGTACCTCAATCTTAAATATTATAGCATTAGAATATTGCAATTAGACTTGGAACTATTGGACCCTGTGAAAAGATCTATTTTTATACTGCATTTCAATTTTATATTGTGAAAGAAACAAGACTTGTCAAGAAACAGCAATTGAAGCCAAGCTCTCTGCGTGATCTCTCTAGCATCACTGTTACTGAAAGCAGCGTGTCACATGTGCATTAAATTCTTTTGTACTTCCTTACAGATAATGGGAGCAAAGCTCTGGCAGTGATCAGATTAAAATGTTGCCTGTGTTCCAAGTGGCAGTAACTTGGACGTGCACTGTAATATAATGCTTTATCTGCCTGTCAACTACCCATTTAACTCCTGTTCTGTCTTTAATTAGTATTAGAAGTGTCCACTCAGGTAAACTGATAACAGCAAATGACCTTTGGAACAAGCAAGAGCAATAAAACTTGTGTTGTAACAAAGTAAGAATGTGGCTTACAGTTGCATGTTAGCAAAACTCGATACCACCTCTCTGCTACCTTTGTCTATGCGCTCCATCACTTAAAGCTAATGGAGCAGTGTTGGTCTCTATCTTAATAACACCTATCAAATTTCTGCTAGGGGAGACTAAATTTTGCTGCTTAACAGGAGCTGCTCCTGTAGTCCTGTGCTCCATGTAATGGAGTGCCAGTGGTCTGCATGTTGTTTTGGTAATTCTCGTTTTTTAAGGTCTATATCCTAGACTTTTTCCAGCAGCTTGGACTCACTGGGCCCTCCAGTAGCCTGGCTGGACTTTCAGGTGCTTTGATACCTGTCTTCCAATACTCTTATCCTAATTTACAGCAATTCCATTTTGGTATTTGCAAGTGATGACACAAGACATCCATATTCAAGCAATGGGTGTTTTGCTCGTGCTGCAGGTGCATGGGCCCCTGTGATCCCTGTTCCCACTGGAGTTGCTGGCACCTAGGCCTCCATGTGCACAGAGAATAGAGTCCCTCACCCACGAAGACAGTTACAAATGGAGTTTGAAAAGGCAAGTCCAAAGTGCTCTTTGCTTGTGTTAGAGATAGACCTGTTACCCCATAGGCAGTAATCCCCTCTTGGTCTCTAAGGTCATCTGGGGATAGCCTTTCCTATGGATTTGAGACATTGTGTGGCCCTCAGCCAATGGAACTGAGGGTCTCCTGTAACAGCCACAGGAGCAACTGGCTCCCTGCCATCCTCTGAGGAGTTAAGGGAGTTTTATACCAGCTTGATTTATGGCAGACTAGCCAGCTTTTCTTCTGCCATTCAAGCAAAGCAAAATAAATTATCTCCTAACTGTATCCCAACAGAATAGCATCTTCTAAGTACTACTTTGTCCATGCCAGGTGAAATGTTTATTTAGCATTTTAACACTCCCTTTTTTTCCCTTTGGAATACAGGTCTTTTGTCTAGTTTTTATACCGTAAGCTGTTGGAACTTAGTGCTTCTAAGCTAACTTGTCTTCAACATGATGGATATGATTTATTGTTAGAAAGCCAATAATACTGTAAAATTAGATAGGGAACATTTCTGATGAGGTAAAAAGGACCCATAAGGTAGAATGGAGACAGTTGTGTGTGACAAGATTTGAATCTCATTTTCAGCAGGGATTTAAGTAATTAAAGTTAAACTATCTATGTGTCTACCCAGGTAGTTCCTGTCAGCATTGCTGTGCCTGTGTCCAGAAGCTGTGTGCAGGGAAATTGGTCTTTGGGCTGAAATTGAGTGTTTACAGTTCCTTAGTTTTAAGCATTAAAGAGGTGCAGTTAACCTCTAAATATGACAATGTTTAGTTTAGGATGCTGCTGTCTAGACTATCAGACTTGCTGAGAGGGTCTTTTGCATATAATTTTCTGTTACAGAGAAGACAGCCTAAAGTCAATCAAATTAACAGCTGATCATTCTAAATTCAGTTCTTAAACAAACAATATCTCTGAACCACATGAATCCATCCTCTGCCATTTGCTGTTCTTAAAAATTGGCTTATTAGTAGCATAATCCTTGAAAAAAACGTGTCTGTAGTTATAGACAAATGTGTATACAAAGTTGTTGAACTTTTTAAAATTTCCTGGAAGCAACTGCAAGCCACCTGTCCATACTCTTTCACAGCTTGACATTGTACTTTAGCATAATATTCACTGACCATTGTGCAGAGGTTACAACATTGGTAATAAAATAACTGGGTCTTGCCTTAAAGTGTGAAAGGGAGACAAATTATCAAAGAGGAAGTAACAAGTAAAATTGTCCTCCTCCACTAGGAAGAGGTTCAGGAAAATCAAAGATGCCCCACTTTCACCTAATTCATGCAATGCTGTTCTTCCTACAGCCACCACTGCAATACAGGATTTTGTGTAATTCAGCACAGCACAAGGGTAACATGAGAGCTGTATTTCAGTGGGTTCTCTAATGTTGCTGTTAAATGTTATCCCTTTCCCATGCTCCTTCCTAGTCCTGAGTCAAAGCTCTGCATAAACTACCTTAACCCCAGAGGTGGACTTTAGTCCACATCCCAGGGAGTTTAACAGCTGCTCTGACTGGGGGGTGGGGAGAGAGGAGAGGAAGATGAGCAAAACAGGACCTGTGTTTTTCAGAGAGTAGCTGTGTGTTTACATCAATCATAAAATCATTAAGGTTGGGAAAGACCTGCAAGATCATCAAGTCCAACCTTTGATCTAACACTACCATGCCCACTGAACCATATTGTGAAGTGTCAAATTCAACCATTTTTTGAATGCTTGCAGAGATGATGACTCCACCACCTCCCTGGGCAGCCCATTCTAATGCTTAACCACTCTTCCAGTGAAGAAATTTCTCCTCACATCCAATCTCAACCTCCCCTAGCACAACTTGAGCTCCTTCCCTCTCATCCTCTCACTGGTTGCCTGGGAGAAGAGACTTATCCCCACCGGGCTACACTCTCCTTTCAGGCAGTTGTAGAGAGGGATCAGGTCTCCCCTGAGCCTTCTTTTCTCCAGGCTAAACAACCCCAGCTCCCTCAACTGCTCCTCACAGGAGTTGTGCTCCAGACCCTTCCCCAGTTCCATTGCCCTTCTCTGAACTCATTCCAGCACCTCAATGTCCTTTTTGTAACAAGAGACCCAAAACTGAGCACAGGATTGGAGGTGTGGCCTCACCAGTGCTGAGTACAGCGGGGCAATCACTGCTTTGGTCCTGCTGGCCACACTATTGCTGATGCAATAAGCAACAAGCCAGGCTCCTGCTGGTCTTCTTGGCCACCTGGACTCACTGCTGGCTTGTGTTCAGCTGGCTGTTGACCAGTACCTCCAGGTACTTTTCTGCCAGGAAGTTTTCCAGCCACTTGCCCACAGCCTGTAGTGCTGCAGGTGGTTGTGACCCAAGGGCAGGACCTTGCCCTTGGTCTTTTTGAACATCATACCTTTGGCCACTGCCCATGGATCCATCCTATCCAGATCCCTCTGCAGAGCCTTCCTACCCTAGAGCAGACCAAGATTCCCATCCAACTTGGTGTCCTCTGCAAACTGACTGAGGGAGAATTTGATGCCCTTGTCCAGATCATCAATAAAGTTATTAAAAAGGACTGTTCCCAACACTGAGCCCTGGGGAACACCACTGGATGTAACTCCATTCGCTACCACTCCTGACTGTTTTTTACTCTACAAAGGGTGTACCTGTCCAAGCTGTGGGCTGCCAGCTTTTCCAGCAGAATTCTGTGGGGAGACAGTGTCAGAGGCTTTACTGAATTCTAGGTAGACAACACCCCCAGCCTTTCCCTCATCCACTGGGCAGGTCACCTGGTCATAGAAGGAAAGCAGGTTGGTGAAGCAGGACCTGCCTTTCCTAAACCAATGCTGGCAGGGCCTGATCCCCTGCACGTGCCATGTGATCACACTCAGGATCATCTGTTCCATAACCTTCCTCAGCACTGAGGTCGGGCTGACAGGCTCCTGGAATCCTCCTCCCAACCTTTCTTGCAGATGGGTGTCACATTGGCTAGCCAGCAACTACTTCCTAATTATTGCAGATGCTAATCAGACAGGTTTGCCTTTGCTGGCAGATGTACTGGGAAGAAAGAGCTGGTTTTCCCTGCAATGCCAAAATGGTCATAAGACCTTCTGGAACACTCATAAGGAGAATATCTGCAGTGAAAGCAGCTCTGTCCCTGTAACACTATTGCTGTATTTTGGGGGTGAGGGGGAGTTAAAATTTGAAACTCTGGAAGATACATAACTAAATAAAATAATGAAGAAAAATTATGCAAGAGCTAAGTATGAAATAGTGAGGCACTTTCATAGCACTTGTTCTCAAACTGTTGTTGCAAACCGTCATTGACCTGCTTCTGCTGTAAGTGGCAAATAAAACTCTCATGATCTTAAGATGAAATTTCAGCTGTCTGCTCATGTGAAATTGTGTTTATCCTCCTCCTGTGAGATTCAGAGGACTGCAATGTATGTCCCCGTCTGAGCTTCTTTCCATGTTAGCCCATAAAGGGCTTTTTTTTTTACTCTAGGTTGAACGTAGTCCTTTCCCAGCTGGGAAAAATACGTCATTCAAGCCTTGCAAACTTAAAAAAAAAAAAAAAAAAAAAAAATATATATATATATCAATGCCCCTGGAGCCGTACCATGCTTCCTTGGTAGTGAAAATTGGAAATGTTTTCTTCTTAGATGGGAGTTCTATTTCCTAAAGGTCTTATCATACAGAATATATCTCAAGTAAAGGTTAGTTCACATTTTTCAGCTCCTTCAGGCTGGTACTTTAGTTCAACAGAGTGCCTGAGATCAGTTCTGTAGCCACCTAAGTGAATTAATGATATTGAATGAATTTTTACTGAAATCGGATCCCAAACATGGAAGGATAGGAGTAGAATGCTGCAACACGAGTGTAGTCAAGTTAGAGCTGTGGATGTCCCAGGGTGGCAGGGCCTGGCTGAGCACTGAACCTGGAGGGGGAGACTTTGCTTAAGAAACTGAGCATGGAAATTGGGAAGGGTTGGAAGAGAACCTCCAGATTCTCTACATCTGCCCCTGCTGTCCTGCAGGGAGTAGGAAAATGAGATTGATGGTCATTGTATTCTCTGTTGTAGCAGAGCAAGATGTTACTGCCACAGACCATCTCCTCTCCCTGTTTTGGACCAGCCTGTAGTCATTCACCAACACATTCCTGATTGAGTTACGGAAACCCAAGCTGGGCTTTGGCATCTTTTGCTTGGTTGGTTTTTGGTTTTAGCTGTTTATTTTATGCATTCCTTGCAAGTGTGACTCATCATTTCTCCACTACAGCTTCAGAGTAGATGGCTGCTCCAGCACCCGCAGCACACAGGTGATGAACTCACTCCCTCCCTGACTTGCTGCCACCCCTGTTATAGGGGACAGACCCAAGATGCTGTTCTGTGCCATCTATTTCCAGCTCAGGGAGCTTGGCAGAACTAGGAGGAATCAGAGAAGCCCAGAGCCATTTCCCATCTGCCTTGAGGCAGCATCTGGAACAGGAAGGATTTATTTGCTTTGCCCAGACTGGGCTTTTTGCAGTGAGGCGCCAGTCTGTGACTACAGACTCTAGGTAATATTGGTATATATAAAACACACGACACTTTCCTACCTTTATTGAATCTTTCTTTCTTTGCCAACTCTAGACCCCTTGCTCTGGCAAATCTTCCCGAAGTGTAGCCGGGGCTCCCTCCCCAGGACCTCATTTTCCACCACCAGGTGGCAGAAAAATACACTACAATGCCAGGGAAGTGGACGGAGGGGCACACCCAGAAAACCCCCCAGCATCATTAACTTAATCACTTTTCGCTCGCAGGTATCACAAGCTTCAGATTATCCTATGCAAATACCTAGATCATTATTGTATCCTATCAGACGCATAGATCAGTATCGCTTTTGGAGACCATAGGGCGGCTGTATCTTTAGAAAAATGAAAATATTTGGGTTGATTTTAGCAAGACAGAGTCTCTGGCAGCATTGGTGGAAATATTTCTCTTATAAACTTCTAAAAACTTATGAAAATTGCCAAAATCCCAGGTGGTATTATAAAAAGAGACTTTGATATTGAAGAATAGTAAAGAACAAGAATAAAGCGGATTGTGCTGCAGCACCCAACACTCTTACTCTCAAAGATGATAAAATCACTGCCTACAGCTTTGTGTTGTGTTTAACCGAATTTAACCACGGGACTCAAACCCCAGGCATGAAACTCTGCCCTAAGAAACAAAGCCACAAGCAAGTTTGGGGGAGTTTTTGTAACTGAGCAAAATGTCAGTCAGACAAAGAAAAAATTGACTTCTGTGGGCACAGCAGACTCATCCCCAGAGGAAACAGCACCATGTTAAATAGAGGGATGTGTAGGCACTTCAGCAAACCATTTTTTTAAGTGGATACAAATTTGGGCTGAATTGGGCTGCATTTGGTTCTGACAGACTAACTATGCACTGATTTCAGATTCCTGCCTCCCGGGTGACTTCCCAGACTGTTAATCTATTGTACAACTACTCAGCCCACCCTGTCATTAACAAGAAAGCCATAATCACTGCATTTGATAGGGGCCCCAGCTCTCTGAGAGGGCTCTTGGTGAGGCCATGCCAACTAGACACTGACCATTAAGGGAGTTTGTTGGAAGAGCAGCTCATTCCTGAATAACATTTGGTTTTAGACATCTCCTAAGCACTGCACTTTTCATCCTGACATCTTCTCAAGTGTATACAGATGCAGGTTTTAGAGCTATCCTGCAAACTTTAGAGTTAAACTCGGACACGCTTAGAAAAGAGCTTTGGGTATAGTCCTTGAGAGGACAACAAAGAACCTCCATAGCCTGTGGGGCTGTGGATGCTGCTGCTGTAAGGGCTGAGAGGATTGTGATCCGCCCCTGGATGGACCCTCAGGCAACTGGTCCCGGGGAGGTCGTCAAAGCAGAAGGGATTTGCAGTGAATTGTGACTTAGATGGGAGAGCTTTGGGAGGCAGCACTGCTCAGAGGAGATTTGCATTACCCTGGCATCACATGCTTGAAATCATTTGGGCAGGGCTGATGTGGGAGTTTGGGATGCTCCGTGACAAAGGTTTGGGATGGGAGGAGTTAGGAAAGTGACTGGATGGCAGCTCCTCAGGCACTTCTAACCAGGTCTTCAGACTGGGGCCAAGGACCTGTGTGCAAGGACTGTTGGGAGCTGCTCCTTCCTCCTCTGTCCTCCACTGTGCCTGCCCTATGGAAAGCAGAGGAAACTCCAGCTTAGGATCTCTGTAGGGGAGAGGTGTGCTTTCCAGCTCAGATTAAGGCAACATGAAATGATGCCAGTGCTGAAGAAAGATGTGGTTGTTGGGAAGGACAGTCTTGGAGCAGTTAAACCTTCTGATGATGCTGCACCCTCATCCTCACATGGACTTCTTGGGAAGCCTGGAATATAATCTTAAAGCTGAACTGAAATGCTTTAAAATAATCTTTACATAAGTTAGTTGAACACTCAAGTCATTAAATATAAACACTTCATGTGTATAAAAATCACAGAGATGCATCTTTTGAAAGTGCTTCTTTGTTTAACAGCCAGAACATAAAAACTATGTGATCTTGTGTTTTTGCTGGAAGAATGATGTAAAGACACATAGTAAAACCTTGAGCTATAACAAGGAACAGGTTAGAAATTTTTATTTTACTTTCATAAATACAAATAAAAGCAAGCATAGGGCTGTATTGCATTCTTTGAGAAAACTGCTCATGGAAATAAGTCAGTGACAATAGTGTCAGCCTATTGCAGGTGAAAAGAAAGACGTGCCATGGGTTGAGAAGCCTATGTACTATGTACAAACAGCAGAAATCAAGAGTCCAGTGAAGCTGATGAGAATCTTTGGGCTGATATCAGTATGCTTTGCCTAAGCCCATCAGTGCACATAACCACATCACCTTATATATATCTGATTTTATACATATATACACACATATAAATATAAATAAATGCATACATGTAATGACCTATAATACCTCATTCACAGTACCTGTGAGTTGGTACTGAAGATCTTCTCAAGAGAATGGTAAGGAAGGTCATGACTTGCACCTGGGGAGTTTGAGAAGAAGGCACACTTTGGGGCAGGATATATTCCAGGTGCAAGGTGAAGAATGAGCAGGATTGAGAATAAATATCTTTCAGAATTGCAGTATTCAAATAAGAAACTAGAACCTCATCCAGGAAGAACAGAATGTCAAGGTGAGTTCTGCACACTGAGCGTAGCAGAAATTTGCATTTAACCCAAGTAAGTCTATATACAAAGCATCTAGAAGAGTCATCTCTATTTCTTCATGATGGTAATTCTTGGTAGCAATTTCAAGGGCTTATATGTGTTTTTCTCACTTAAGCTTCAACAGAAAAAAAATGTAGATTTGTGGCCTTCTGCAGCTGTGATGCTGAGGCAAATCCCTCTGCTGTCAGGAGACCATGGGATGGGAAGACTGTGCAGCTCTGCTACGCCACTGAAGTGTAAATAGAAGCCTATAGCTCACAGCTCACCCTGTAAATTTGCTTCTGCGCAGGGAAGAACAGCAGTGATGATGTGGAACAGCAAGATCTGCTCTTCTTTGCAATAAGAGCATCAGGTACCCACTGCCTCAGCTGGCAGAGGAGATACACTCAGTTCGAAATGCCCAGGAAGCCTGCTCTCATGAAAAAGATAGGAGGAAAACTGAGCTGGCAACTGTAGATGCCAAGAGAGTGCAAGGCTCTGGGATCTTGCCAAAGGTCTGGTGCAAGTGGGAGGTACAGCTGATTTTTGTGAATGAGGGGAGGTCTGCAGCAGGAGGTGGAAGATGGCTGGATCATGTCAGAACATTGTGAGCACAACAGGAACTTACTGGGTAATTACTTTTCGAAGACTGTGGAATGGGAATAATGGGCAGAGAGTAGGAAGGTACATGCACAGGAGCTGCATTTTTGTGGGGCACAGTTACAAGCTGTAGCTGTCTCCCACACATACCTAGTAGGGATGATGGCAGACTCAAATGCTAGAAAGCAGCTCATGGCCTGTAATTTATTTTCTTAATAGAAACCTTCCCAAAATAACAAGCTCAGTCTTTGAGGGTATCTGATTTCTGGCTTTTCCTTTTTGGGTGTTAAATTTTGGGCCATGAAGGCTGCAGGCTGAGGGTCTCTGACTACCTAGCAGCGAAGTTTAGTGTCAACAAAGTCATCCCTCCACTGTTTCCTTCTGTACATGCTCTGTGAAGATTGACTGCTACGAACACGCAGCTCTGGGCTTAAACCACAGGCAGGAGCATTCATTCCTGCAAGCTGAGAAGGTGGTATGACAGAACTGGAGCCACCATCCCACTCCATAGAGGACATTCTGGATGGAGTTTCACCTCCTAGCTCATCTGAGCTAACTGTGGGCTACCAGCGAATGAGAGATGTTGGCCTCCCTGCCTCACTCCCTCATACATGGTGTCCTTGCTGCGTGACACCCAGAGACTGCTGCCACAGAACACTAATCCAGCAGGATGCGGATGCATTTCCCATGAGATCAGTGAACTGATCCAAATCACCAAGTGGGCATGTTATAGCTAATGCAAGGACAGGAGCCAGGGCTGGGAGAAAGGAAGAGTGGGATCAGCACTTTGGCAGTAGACTGCAGTTAAGTTGGTGTCATGGGTTGAAACTGAGTTGATTGACAAGCTTTTAAGCCAATGCGCTTTTGTGAATTTTGCATATTTAAACCCCGTGCAAGGGGGGGAAGGTCCTCTTTGGTTCCCGGTCTCCTGAGGGAGGAAGGGGGGCCTTGGAGCCCTGGGCGGCCTCCGGGCCCGGCCTGGGCTCCTGCCTGCCCCCCCCCACCCCTCTCCCTTCCCTCAGAGCTGTGGGCAGCTAAACTATCTCTGGACTGCCCGATAGCCGAGTTCACCTGGCTCGGCTTCTGAATCAGGAGAGGCCTCCCCTCCCCCTTCATGCAGCCCGGGGGGAGCCTCCTCTCCCCCTCCTGCAGCCCGCGCAGACCCAGCGGGACCAGCGGAGCCTCCTTTTCCAGCCTGCACAGCTCGCACCGAACTGAACATCAGCGCAGCCCGTGGGGAAAGACGTGAGGGAGAAGAACATGGAGGCTGCACGGTCAGAGAGAAAGAGAAAGTCAGTCACGTGGGACGACGCTGAGATGGCGGCGGGAGAAAAGGGTGTGTGCGTTCCGGCGCCAATCTTAAAACCCCTTCTAGCAGCTGCGGAGGACTGAACTCTTTAAATCATTTAAAAGTATGGGGAGATGAAAATCCATGCCTGTGAGAATTCATGTTGCAGCCTGTGAAGATGTAAGAGAATGCCTATGCCAGGCCATGTAGTTGTGAAGCAGCTTTTAGAAGTTTGTGAAGAAGCAGAGAAGCCCTTGTGTTTAAGCTGAAATAATTTATGTTTAAAAGAGATTGGAAAAAGAGAACCTTTGTGTTTGGGCTGGAAGAATTCATCTTTAAAAGGACTTGTAACCCCATATGATGGCCCATGATTGCAGTGTGAATATACTGTGGAATTTTCATGGGAGATACTTCACTTCAGTAGGTAATTTCCGGGCAGACTACTGAGATTGTGAAGAAATCAGAAGTTTGCAGCATCAGTAGAAGGAACCTTTTTCCCTAAGCATAAGAAAGAGACTTTTAAAGACTGTAACACTGACCAAAATTGTTACATTTGGTGTGAGGTGGTAAAAGGAGAGGAGAGTGCTGGAGGGAGGAAAGGGAGGGGGGGGAAGGAGTTTTTGCTTGGAGAGTGCTGGAGGGAAGAGGGTTTTGCTTTCACTTCTTTTTATTTTTTGTTACTTTAAACTCTGTTAGTAATAAACTTCTTTATATTCTTTAAAGTTTTAGGCCTGCTTTGTATTTCTTCTAATCCTTATCTCACAAAGTGAAATGCATGTGATTAAACCACTACAGTTGGATTAAACACAGCACAAAGCTGTACTTTAAAAAGCTCATCACATCACGATGATTTTAACTGGGTGACAACACCCCAGAGTGATAACGGGTACTTGCAGGAATCCATATGTTTATCTATTCAACAGATTAATACAATACACTTCTGTCAATACGAGATTTTACAGGTAACACCTGGTATATAATGAAATTAATGATGAATAAAATGAGATAATTCTTGAATTAATAGTGAAATAGTGCAGTTGTAAGACCGCTACTTATCAGTTATCAATGAGATACAGTGCAACTTTTTCTGCTTGTACAACAGTAGCCTGCAAGCAAACGTTTCATATCTGTGATGATATGGACTGTCTAGCATGAGTGTCTCAGCATGATTACAGGGTCACAGAATCACAGAATAGTTTGGGCTGGAAGGGACCTTTAAAGGTCATCTAGTCCAACCCCCCTGTTGGGTACAGGGACAGAGGTGCTCAGGCCCCATCCAATCTGACCTTTGAAGTTTACAGGGATGTGGCATCCACCACCTCTCTGGGCAACCTGTTCCAGTGTTTTATCGCCCTCATTGTAAGAAATTTCTTCCTTCTATCTAATCTAAATCGACTCTATTTTAGTTTAAAACCATTAAAGGTCACTCTTAATGGATCCATTTAGTCTGGAGACTTTGCTAGTCTGCTGTGTACACAGACATTAACCTGAGATAAGAACTGATGTCTCCACTAAAAAATGTGAAATGTGAGAAGAAGATAGAGAAGGTATGTTTTCTTCCATTTGCATATGTTTGGTTTGTGTGACAAGGGGCTGAGAGAAAGGCTTATAAAAAGCAAGGTATAATGCAATGGTGCTCCTCAGGGGCAGAGGCATAGGACAGTAAAATCAGTCTCATGTTTCTTAATGAGCTCTAGGTCTCCATCTAATTTTGTCTGCCTGGAATACTAAAATACTTTCAGGCACTTATATTCTGCTCATTATTAATAAACAGCATATAACATTCAAGACATTTCTTCCATTTCCTGCCTCATTCTGGCTTACCCATTATGATTCTCAGTATTACAAGAAAGTGAATTTTTTTCTATTAATGAGAATCTCAAAAACCTGCAGTTTTCTATGAATGATATTAATAACACCACTGCAGGAAGGGAAATATATATAAACCAGCATGTTTTATACAAACACAGCAAAAAAATGGCTTTTTCTTTGGGGAACATAATTTAATAACCATTTTTTTCCCCCTTCAGCATTCACAAGACCTAAAATAGAATCTCATGGTTTGAACTTCCAGCTCTACTTCTGTAATTGACAAAACCATTTTCTGGCAAGTGGCTTGTTGAACCAGAACATAAATGCACAGCCAAATCTAGCTGTGGAAGGCAAGCTGTGTGCTTTTGAAACTACACAAGCTTCCTCTGCTGGAAGAAATACACAGCTGCAGGGTTGCCCATGGCATCTTGAGAGGAAGAAAGGCTCAATCAAACTACAAACTTCGTAGAAGGGACAACCTTTCCAATGGAAATTGAAAAATGAAATTTTAAATTTTTGGTGGAAACAGAGAAAACCCCAATGTTTTGTAGGTGTATCATTGCTGCATAGTTTGGAAGTATACTGGAAACTAATCTTGTGGAGTATACACTATACAACCAAAGGCAGGGAAAATATCAGTCCTGGACAACACAGGGATATTTTTTGTTATTTACAGGGAAATGTGCTTTTTAGCACTAAACACATTTTTTTTAAAAAATAAACTTGCATCCTACCCTTGTCTGGTTCCTTGGCTCATTCCTGGGAGAGTAAGTTGTTGTTTGAGCAGATCTACTGTGGAAGTAACAGCAGGCCTGACAGTATGTCTGATTCCGACATGACAGCCTGGCTGTTTTTACCCATGAGAAACTTAGTAGAAGGAATCCAAACAAGAGGGAGAGAAAACAGCAACAAGGCTGCACCTGGTGTTTTTCTGAATGCCTGAACACTTACGCTATAGATGACCAGTAGTAATATGTTGTAGCTAAATAGCCAGTAGATGTATTGTAGCAGTTAGAGACCCAAAGAACACATAGCCTTTGATAAACACACAAAAGTGTATAAATAACATTGGCTTTGTGAAATAAATGGCTTTTCTGCCTGAAGCTGTGTATGAGTCCTTCATGTTGCATCCGCCCCTACAGCGACAATCTCCCAGAAAGGAAAGCTGAAAGGACTGGTCATTGATCTGAAAAGAGAAGCCGTAGTCAGGATGACTCAGTGTGCAGAAATGAACATTAATTATACCTTTGGAGTTTAATTCACTGATTTAGCTATTTCATGTTTATAAAGTTTGCCCAGAAAGCTGCTTTTCTGTAGGGCCACATTAAGGATGTTTATAGCACTCATATTCTTCTACTCTGCTGAAGGAGCACATTTTCAGTGCTGAACCCCCATCTGCTGGCAAGTCACTCAGCAGTCGCCCACTCTGACATTTTTCTTCAACTCCTTGGGCTTTTAGTTTCTTCCTCATGATGATTGGCAATATGAGACTGTCAATTTTCTTTAGTCTCCTTCCTAGGTCATTCATGGATATGCTGAGCAAGATGGGTCCCATACTGGCCCTGTGACAGCCTACAGATAACACCCCCCACTGTGAAATGGTTTTGTCTGTTTCTTTCCTCTTTGTCATCAGTTAGAGACCCATATGAGGACCTCCCCTCTTGCCCCAGGAACACTTAAATTCTTAAAGGTCCATTTGTGAAGAGCCTTGTTAAAGCTGCTGTGCATCGTGTGATACAGGCAAGTGTCACGCCTTTACAATTATAAATTAAAAAAGAGCTGGGTTTCTGGTGCACCTTTCATCTTAGAAAACACCTGGTCTTACATTGTTCATTTGGGAAGTTCCAGTCTTTGTCAGTAATGAAAATGTCTTTTCTTGACAGGTATTTATAAGCAGAAGTTCATAATCATGGCCTTTACAATTACATAATTATATTTTTCTTTTGTAACTCTTCTCTTACTGTTGGAGACTGAAACGTTATAATTTATGACTTAGACATAACCAGCAAGGCAGAAAATCTCTGCATATTCAAAGCATCATGTTAAATTGAAAGCAAACCAGTTATTCAGAAGTTGACATATAAATCGAATCTTTGAATGCTGGGAACATCTGGCTTCAAAAAGATACATCAGGGAACTGTCTTAATGATAAGAACTGTTTATTTTTGAAGTCTCAGTCATTGTATTGGGATGGTTGGCTAGCATTACATGTAATCATTCTATTTTTAATAAAGATTTCTGCAAGAGTAGCCTTTCTTTGGACTATAATACACAAAATCTTTTTTTTTTCCTCAGAAAAGATTAAAAAAACCCACAAAAGCTTGAGAAAAGAAGAGGAAAATTTGAAAGGCTTCTGTTATTTAGTCTGTGAGATGGAGTTGAAATTTAGACTGAAAGACTAGCATTTACAAAATTAACAGCAAACACACACATTCATTATTTAAAAATTACATTCAAAACTATTTGTTTAAAATTTCTACAAGTCCAGGGAGAAATTGGAAGTGTATCAGAACATGAGATATAGTACAAAATTTAGAACCTGACAAGATATTAGACCTTCTAATACATTGTTCTGACTTCATTAGAACTTAACTTGGACTAGTATCTGGTTTATGACTTAAGAGTTTTGAATCTGTTCCTTTGTTTTCTTGCATTTGACAAGTAAATCTGCCCACAGAGTTTATTCCATGGCTCAAACAATAATTTTTCAGGCACAGATTCTTGTTGAACATATAATGCAGAACTTTAAAACCTTGAGATGAAATAAATCCATGATGGTATACAAGCAACAGAAATACCTCACAGTGACCCTAGGCCTGGAGCTTACATGGTGGAAGTCACTTCAGAGCAGCACAGGAACATTTTTGTGCTTATGTGCCTTGAGCTAGAGAATCTACAACCTAAACGTAGAAAGGGAATTACCAAGGTAAACCAGAATCGACTCTAGCAAATCAAGTATATGTTCCTTATGAAATTATTTAAGTCCCAAAGAATATACTCATGGACAGAAAATAACAGTTGTATATACCTTTCGTAACACAAAAGAGAAAACTTGTGTACCTTTTTTATTTTGACTCCACACTGAATGTGCAACTGCAGAAAAGGTAAAGCAGCTGATAAAATTTGTATTGTAATGACTATACAGAAAAGAGCAAAAATAAAACTGTGTAGGCAATGGTAAAACTGACATTTTCTCAATGAGGATTTTTAATATTATGTGATATAGCAAAAGCTCAACAATATTCATGATAAAAAGGAAAAGGTCCACTTGTAGCCCACTGACTTTCTCCCTAGCAAGCTGCAAAAAGTGCAGCAACCACAGAGATGATAAAACTTTTTTTTTAAAAGAAGATTGCAAAAATGCTTTAGAAAACAATCTAAATAGAAAGTTTTGATGCTGATTCCCGTGATTGTTATTTTATTTTTGACTGAGGTAGAACTCAAATGAAAAGACTTTACAATTCTTTGAAAATTACATACCAGTAAACAGTAGAAACTTGTCCATATTTCCTGAAGCCACACCCCACAGAATATAAACTCCATCCCAGCATTAACTCCTTCAGAACAACTGAAAAAAGCATTCCAATAATTCAGTTTTCTATACCGTTTCTAGCCATCATCCTTTCCTATTTCATTGTACTCAAGGGCTGGTATATTTAGTTTATCTTCTCAGATAAAAAACCAATGTGCTTGTGTGTATGCACGCTTATTTGCTTGCATAAGGCTGTCGGCTAATATTATTTGAATAATACATTGAGGTAGAGATCCTAGGAACATTTATGTGTCTGCAAGTTTCAGGAAACCAAGATTGTGTAGCATTAACTCAGCCCACATCAGACAACAAAGAATATCATAACTATAGGAAAAACTTCAGTGGAAGCTCCAACCACTTTTCAATAAGACCATTTTCTATTTTAAAGTAGTACTTTTCTTGCAGTAAAGAGATTTGTACAAACTCTACTGAATTATCTAATGAAAGGCAATTTATACTGCAGTGAATGCTCACCTCATTTTTAAAAATCACTTGAAAAGGTAGCGAACCGCGTCGTCCTATGGATCCCAGCCGCAGTGGCTGACAGGTTTCAATAACTTTAGCACTCATGAAACTCCCTAGGTTTTTGTGCCGGGGTGGAAAAAGGAGAAAATCTTAGAGCATTCCACGGCACACGGGAAGTTGCGTGACTGAGCTGTTAAATTCCACTTGTAACAAAGAACAGAGCATTGTCGAGTTCTCAAGGGATTTGCATGTACGCAGAACTTCTGCTGTGTGGGAGAGACCTCAGTGCTGACCCACTCTGCTCCCGCTTAGGAACTACAGTAGAAGTACGATTGGCATTTTGGGTTGGGGCTTCAGCAGCTTCTGACAGGAAGTCAAGCGCTTCCCGACACCGCAGCCTGCAGCGCAGCGCAGCGC
The DNA here is from genome assembly GCA_013397775.1 of Eulacestoma nigropectus. Taxonomy (NCBI): domain Eukaryota; kingdom Metazoa; phylum Chordata; class Aves; order Passeriformes; genus Eulacestoma; species Eulacestoma nigropectus. The sequence goes on along the minus strand of VZTE01005077.1, from coordinate 3,178,512 downwards.
CGGCGTTGCGGTGCCGTTCCCCGGCGCGCCGGGCGAGGGGCGGCAGGGGCGGCAGCGGCGGCAGCGGCGGCAGCGGCGGCAGCGGCGGCAGC